>JAHBCN010008570.1:0-38374 GCA_019359885.1 Listronotus oregonensis | reverse complement strand
AGAAAATTATCGTGAACTCGTGGAAGAACTGCTCACGGCCTTCATATTTTAAAATGCAACATGTCCCTAAAACTTCATTTTCCCCCTTCCCCCATTTGGTTTTTTTTCCCTGAAAATCTAGGAGCTATCCCCGGACGAGCATGGGGAACTTTTTTCACCAAGACATCGCATCAATGAAAAGATATACTGGAAAGTGGGCCCGAATTTTTTTAGCCGAAAAATTGCGGGCCCCCCTAATACGAGAAAAAACCCAAGTCTTTCTTATAAAGGAAGAGTTCAAAAATGAATTTAAAAAAAAAAAAACTTTTTTGAAAATTTTATACTGAACATAAATTAACTGTTACTAAAATGTATCATCCCTTTTTTTTTTTTTAAATTAAAAAATCAGTATTAAAGTGAGTTTTTATTGAATTTTGTTAATCCCCAAAACATGTGTCCCCCTCATTATTAAGGCTGATATAAAAAATGGGGAAGCCAGATCTGGTTTAAAAGGGGGAAAAATAAAAAAAATCCAGCCACAATCTTTCCCGGGGGAGGAAAAAATTTTTTAGAATGCTGGTCAGTGAATTATACCAGGTGTACTAGGAGCATTGCTCGCCCCTTTTTTTTTTTGCTTTTTTTCAAAATAGAAAAATGAAACTTGGGGATATCATTTAACGTAAAACCCCGTTTTTTTTGACAAGTCACGTATATACAGTGACTTGGGTTTTTTTCCAAACCTCAATTTTAAATTTTTTTCAAATGAAACACCTTGCATATTATTAATTTTGGTTCCCCTGAGAATTTTTTTGCCCAACGGTACCCCATTTATCAAATTTTAAAAAAAAAAAAAAAAAAAAATTAAAATTTTTTTTTAAAAGCTGAAAAAATTTGACATAGGGGTTAACCCCAATAATGTTTGGAAATCCAAAAATATACGGAAAAGTGTCCCATATGAAAAAAAAAATTAAAACCCCTTTCCGCAAACCGTCAGGAAGTCACGTAACTTGTCAACAAACGTCAAATTTGACGTTAAAAAATTTTCCCCAAGTTTCTTTTTTCCTATCTTGAAAAGTGCAAAAAAATGAGCCATGTCGGGGATTTCAATTAATAAAAGGGAGTAGCGGCTAAATTTTTGGGGCAACTCTGCCTTATTCTATTATGTTCCATTTTCCATTCGAAAAAAAATTTAAATTAAATCAAAAAACGAATACCTGCAGGTTTAAAAACCCCCGGATCTTAGAATAACCCAACCACAAAATTTGTTTAAAAAAAAACCAAAAAAGGGCTGTGATATAAAACCCAAAAATGACTTAATCATTTCTCGTATAATTTGTTTTCTTGGCCCCAAATTTTACCACAAGAATATGAACTAAAAAAACCTTTTTATACTTGTAAGATGATGGAAAATATGTCCCCAAATACAATTTTTTTAATTTCGTGCTAGGGTTAATTTTTAAAAAACCCTTATGAAAATTTTTTAAAAGGTTTTTTTTTTATTTTTAATATTGTAAAAAAAAAAACACGTTAATAAATTTAAATTTCTGGAGAGCAAAAAATTTTTTTAAAAATGTTATGATCTCAAACATTTTATCAAACAAAAAACTTTCGAATTTTAACCTAAATGATTAAAAAATAGTTTTATGTTCGATTTTTAAATGGGAGTTTCAGTTATTTTGACCTACCTCTTATACATTAGGATTTATTTGAACTTTGATAAGTGTTTTTGAGTTTGAAATAATGCAGAGACTTTTATTAAAAATCATATATTTTTTTTAAATTACGATGGATAACCCTACACATTTGCTGTGCGCCCATAAATCTTCTGATAAAACAATATCAAATAAAGTTTGGCCTTAACCTTTAAACCAATAGTATTTATATACAAAAAAAGTATCCATTTCGGTCAAACAGGAAGAATATATTTCTTATAATTTTCACTTTATCCTATATAGTAGTTTAAACAAACATATTGAGTATGCATTTTTTTAACTAAACAAATTAGTTTTGACTGGTTTTGTAGGAAGTATTACACTGCTCATACTAACACTCTTTTTTTGTGTTTCAGGCAAAATAGGCTTATTCTAGGACCAGAGAAACTCCCATTCTGTCTTCAATATAGGCCAAGCCTTATCTATAAAAAGAAACATGGGTTGAGATGTACAAGGTGGCATGCATGTTTTTGCCGAAAATCCTTTAGAATGGTGTTTATAACAAGAATCGAGATATGCTTCCTCTCCGAAAGTTGTTTTTTTGTTTCGTAAACTCGCGTTTTGTACACTTTAGAAATTTACCTGAAATATTCTCGTTTCGTACTCTGAATTATTTAATTATTTTATGCTTCTCGTTTCGTACACCGACCATTATGACAAACCAAATATAACCAATCAAATAAATACCATATTGAAAATTATTAAAATTTTGTTAATAACTTCTACATAGATATAATCTATCTGTGATTATCTTATATGTGAGCAATAAATATTTTTATATTTAGTTATAAAATTAGTTTTAGTTAATTTTATCATATTTTCTGAACCATCAGAGACAAGAACCTACTTCAGTTTTTGGTGTACGAAACGAGATGTCGAAAACTAAATAATTAATTTTGTGTACGAAATAAGAATATTTGGGGGAAATTTTTAAGGTGTACGAAACGAGTGTAAACAAGAATAAATCCTCAGAAAGGTATGAAACGTTTGTTAAATAAACAACATGCAAAAAAAATACTTTATCGCTTATAAACTTGTAGGTACTGGAGTAGAAAAATCGTAGAGAGAAAAGTTCCGTAACTTACATTTTTATAATAGAGGATATGCTTGAAATCACAAAATGTATTACGTTTGTTGCAAAATAGCAATAAACAAAAAAACAAGGCAAAAATGTACTCTTTTGTTCGATAGTTTTTGCACAATAATTTTGTTATTTAATGTCGTTAGAAAAGATTGAGAATTTTGCAAATTGGGTAGAGATAGAGAATATGAGACTTGTACAGTTAAATTCTTTTTACATATAATAGAGATTTCAAATTTTTTAGTTTTCAATCTGTTTAAGGGCAAACAAATGTTTTGTAACTTTAAACAATTGCATGCCCAAATAGTTAACTTAAAAAAAACATTTAAAAGGCTGTAGTATATGTAAAAAAAATAAATTCTGGACTACTTACTCTGCAAAACTTTTTTTTATGAAATTGGATTGTTAAATTATTATGCAAGAACTATTAAACCGAAATTTTTGACGTGATGTTTTATCAAAGCTTGATTTTCTTTTGGGCAATTATTGGTACATCAGAACAATCCAAAGGATCCATAAAAAGTACGTAAAAACCACGCCTTTTGCCTTTTCTTGTTTATTGCAATTTTGCAGCAAGCGTAATGCATGTCGCGATTTCTAATGAATCCTATCTTGTAGAAAATTTAATTATAAAACTTTTTTCTTTCCAGATTTTTTCTCTACGACCAATACTTACGAAGTTATAAGAAATAAATTTTTTTTTACATTTTGTTAAATGTTACAGAGTGGATATGTCGATTCCAAGGAAGTTTAAAGGTGTATGGAAGCCCAATGCTAAGGCCCATTTGATCAAAAAATGTCCAGCCCAGTATGAAAATAACTGTCAGAGTTGGCCCCGCCGATTCTGCGCAATAACAAAATTCCACGAAATAATTTAATGTGTTGCCTACTTACACACTGATAAATCAGTGTGAAGTTAGCCCACACATTATAATTTTATGAGAGCCGGAGTACCGTTTTTTGGATTGATAAAAACCTTATTTTAGTGATTAGTGTTTTTAAATTTTTTGTGTTACTTATAATATCGTAACAAAATGACTAGAGGTTGTATGATTTTGTCTTGCAAATCAAGGGTAACATACCGTCTTTTAACTTTAGATAAGTATTTTTTATATTTAAATTAGGTGCTTCTTATAAGACGTAACGTTAGGTAACCGAATAAATAATAATATATCAATTATGAATAATAGAAAATGAAAATTTCATAGGAAATATTAGTGAGAAAAGTAAGGCAATCTTAACTATCTTTTAGATGATTTCCACAATGTTTGTGTATTTCTGTGGATTATTAAAAAGAAATAAGGTTTACATTTAAGTACTTTTATTTCATTTAATAATTTAGTACACTCTTTTAAAGGATCAAAATTATTGATTACTGGGCAGACCAGGCAAATTTTAATATATACAGGTCCCTCTAATTGAATGAAAGGAAGTACAATTTTGTTACTGTTTTTTGGGGCGCTGATTACAAATCTAAAAAAAACGGCAATGTTTCGTTTTCGGGATATTCATCATCAGAATTAATAATCAAACTAACCTTATTTACACTATTCCCTCTTCTTTTTGCACAAAATTCTTTATTTTTACACTAAATTGGCACACAATATTTCACAAACACCTTTTAAAAACTTTTTTTTATGTTTATTTTACACCTTTTTTACACTTTTATTTTTTAAGCAAATATGGCTGCTGCCTTTGAACTTAAAAGTTCGCAATTTAATGGAAAAAAGATGTAAAATAAATAAAAATACAAGGTTTTAAAAGGTGTTTATAAAATATCGTGTGCCATTTTTAGTGTAAAAATCAAAATTGTGTACAAAAAAGAAGGGAGAATAGGTGAAAATGAGGTTAGTTTAATTTTCAACTTTGATGATAAGATTTCGGAAACGAAACGTTGCCGAAAAGATATTTTTTCAGATTTGTAATCAGCGCCCCAAAAAACCCCTGTATACAAAATTTGATCAAAAATCGGAAGGCAACTTTCAGACAATACCATTTGTTTAAATAAATTAGATTTTGGTTTCTTAATCTTGCATTATCAATTTTTAAAAACCGACATACTGTACACACATAATATTTAACGGATACTGTTACAATGGATACTCAGGTACCAAAGGTTACTAAACATTTTTAACCATTGTTATTCTGTTCCATGAATGTTTGTTATTAGTGAAAAGTATATGCCTAAAAAGCAGTTATAAAAATTTTCACTTTTTAATGTACAACCAGAATCTTAGGATTAGATTAAACTCATTTACACTATCTTGCCCTTCTTTTATCGCAAAATTGGTGATAAGTACATAATACTATCATAAAATGTTTGAAATTTATTTTAAAAAATCGTGTTTATTATTTACAAAGATTTCTGGTAAAAATACAAAACTTCCAAAAATATCCACCATTTAAATAGAAGGCAGTAAAGTGGAGCCATCTATTCTTTCCATATTATATCAGATGATATAAAATCTAATATTACAAAATAATTTTAAATATTCTATAGTAGTATCCTTAAATAACCAACAATTTTGTGCAAAAATTAAAAAAACAGTGAATGTTGGAATTTGACATTTGATGATGTCAATTTTATAGATAGTAACAAAGAATTATGGAAATCCGGCCCTGACCTACTATTCATTGCGCAAATTCCGCGGGGC
The DNA here is from genome assembly GCA_019359885.1 of Listronotus oregonensis. Taxonomy (NCBI): domain Eukaryota; kingdom Metazoa; phylum Arthropoda; class Insecta; order Coleoptera; family Curculionidae; genus Listronotus; species Listronotus oregonensis. The sequence goes on along the minus strand of JAHBCN010008570.1, from coordinate 32,948 downwards.
CAACCCCCCTATTTCCGCTGCTCTGCACGCCTGGACAATTTTGTTCTACAGTATTGGGCTTCCATACACCTTTAAACTTCCTTGGTCGATTCTTATTATATACATCTTTCCGAAGGGTTTCCAGCAAAAACATGCCTGCTACTCCGTACATTCAACCAAAAACAGATAAGGCTTGCTCTATACGTCCATTTTTCAACGGACCATAAATTGATAATATTAAGTAACTCTGTTAGGCCGCAAAAGATGAGAACATTTTATTACATTTTTAAACTGTACGATCTAAAAGTTAAAAAATGTTTTGGTACGTCTACGAACACCCTGTATAGGAGCAAATTTTTGTTACGTAAAATCAGTCTGGCCAAAAATATGCAATTTTTCAAGTATACAGTAAAAATAGAGTGCATATTTCTTCCAATAAAAATAAAACTCTGTAAAATACTTGACAACGTTCCTTCCTCTGAAAAAATAAATAAATAAAGCACTCTCTACAAGAACTTTTGAAAAAATTGCTACGTATTTGTTTTGTTTATTTTTTAAATAATATTGTGCAATTAAGTGTGGAACCTGTGCTTGACGACGTCTTACTCTATAAATCTCTGAACACACCAGAAGCTTATGAAGGTATATTTTTACAGCTAAAAGAGAAAGCAACGTTGTCTTTTTTTTAAACAAAAAACCTATTAAAATTTTTAAGTGAAAAACATCAACAATATATTAACAGCAACAACAATATAGCAACAACATTTTTTGTGTAATTTTCGAATGAATTATACAGAGTGGTATTATATTAGTTTAAAGCTATCAATATGTCGGCGCGAAAAATTCAAATATCTATTTTGTAGCAGATTTTTTTTTAATACTACACAGAAATTTTAATAACAATTACAAAATTAACATAGGTATATTGTTTAAACTAACAAATCAATCATTTTTACTGATCATTGTGTTAAACACAAAAAAGCTGAATACAGAAAGGGCTCAGAAAATCTGTAAACCACCTGGTTTGAACATTTATATTTTTGCCATGGAAATTCTTAATTTAAAACCTTTCAATTATTTTCCGTGTCTCTCAAAAAATTAAAACACATAAAATAACGCCATATTATTTGATTCATACGTAAATATTCTGCCCGCTCTGAAAGTTGTTATTCGTAAACCCTTAGTAGATCACCAGAAAATTTATTTTACCTTCTCGGCACACAAAACAAGGGCTTATAATTTTTTAACGCCTTACATGGAAAAGGAATTACTTTGCTTTATTCGAGACAGAAATTCGGGGGTGTAACTACACATTGATTTTACCCAAAAATAAGGCGTGGACTGCCTTAAAAAGTGTATGTAGCAACTTTCTAGGTATGCCAATCTATTCTGAATTGCATCACCATAACTATTCTGAATTGCATCACCATAAAAAAGAAATCTGAACAGTCAGCGGTTTCTTTGTGAATAATGGGCGGCGCGGCGTAATACATATTTAAAAATGTTTTATGCTAAATTAATAATTTAAACCTAAAGAAACTATTTATTGAGTTTTTATTTATTTAAGCTTTTTTTTAATACACATGCTGATTTGTCACTCATATTTTTTTATTACAATGTTTTTATCAAATTAAGTTACTTTTTCTGTTGTCTGGGAAATTCACATTTCGACCACTTTACCACGACTTTTTTAAAAAGTTTTTATATTCTTAAAATCTAGTTTTAAGTTTTTTTTTATCTTGGGACAGTCCACGAAGGCTGATGCCTAAGTACTAACGTACCGTGGGTGTCTTTAGTGTGGTGAGAGGGAGTTTGTTCACACGGGACTTAAAGTATGTACTTACCATGATTGTCCCAGAATTCAATGCATCAGAAGAGGTTTGGATGCACCAGAAAAGAGTTTTATCGAAGTTCTTTTAAGTTCTATTTTATATTTACACCAAAAAAAAAATTATAAAAAACAAAGAACCATTTACACTATGGGAAACCGTCACTCTCGGACTCGACATTAGAACTGGAATCACAGTGGGGTTGAATAATAATAGGAGCGACTTTAGGCAAAATGGGATATTGATCTTTAGTTTTGATGACATGTGTGACACTATTCTTCCATTCGTCCCTGCTAATTTCACAGACTATTTTTCGAATGAGATCGAGTACCGCCCCACTGGATGTTGGTGACCTGTTAAGCTGTTTTAATCTTTTTTTTTAGAATAGCCCAAATCAATTCTATAGGATTAAAAATGCAATAGTAAGGAGGTAGTCGTAAAAGTGTATGACCATGTGTAGCGCATAGTTCATCTATGATATATTCATTCTTAAAATTACACGATTTTATAGTTTTAAGTAACTCTCGCTTTACAGGAATTTTTTAGGAATTGCAATGCCTTTACTTCTCGTATAAATAATAAAATGTCATCTTTTTTGGTGCTGGTGTTTGGTATTTTATTTAAAATACGGGAGTGATATGACGCATTGTCCATGACAATAACCGAATTTGGCTGAAGATTTGGTAAAAGCTGTTCTTTGAACCATTTCTCGAACAAATCTGCTGTTATATCCTCGTGATAGTCCGCTGAAGACTGAGCAATGTTCTTGGCTAAGAGCAGCAGCGCATTTGGTACAAAGCCATTTTCACTCCCTGCATGCAAAATAATAATTCTCTTTCCTCTTGAGCAAGGCGCATTTAAACAACAATTTTTTGAGTCATCCACCCATCCACTGCGAACAACATCGTGCGTATCGAACCATGTCTCGTCTAAGTAGACTATATGTTTGTTTAATTCACGGCATTCTTTTATTTTTCGAAGATAATCTCCACGCAATCGAACTATTCGCTGAGATTCCATTATAACCATTCTGTTATCTAGTTTTTTGTGTTTAAAACCGCAACTTATTAAAACATTACGTAGTGTTTCTAGACACTTGTAGTTATAACTTGAATACTCTTTTAATTTTTCCTGAATCATTTGTAATGTTGGAAAGGTATTCTGTTCGTAAAAACCATAAACAATCCGCCGAATAACATCTCTGTCGCCATCTTTAATTTTCGTAAGTTTTCCTTTGGTTCGTTTTCGTTTCACTTCATGATCAATTACATCCCCTTCCTTAGTCACACGAAAAATTGTAGCATGTGACAATTTAGTCAGTTCACAAATTCTTTTAATAATGTACCTATTAGAGTTTTCTACAGTTTCCCCCTTTAAACACTCATAAATATTCAAAACAAGTCTTTGGCACTAAAAATGTAAATCTTTGTTTTTAAATTCGGGATATTCATATTTAACACTTCTTGTAGCTCCTTCGTTAGTTTCGAAAGGTCTCCAAAAGGCCATCTTAATATCTTAATTTTAATAGGTAAAATTTAGAAACGAAAGTAAAGTTTTAAAAGAAACATAGACAATCCACAAATATCCACAAACGCCACCTATGCATTTAGAACTAACATCTGCAGGTGTTCAGAAACACGTGGCGCTTCGTCGGGTCGGTCTATATGGTCAGCGCAAATAATTATAAGAAATCGCGTTCCGACGTCCAGTATTTTATTTGTGCGATTGTTTAACTTATACCGGAACTAATCAGTAATAATATGCTATTTACTTCTTATACTTTATTTAAATGAAAGCAAGTAATACCGATAGGTCCTGGTATAAGGGTTTAAAATAAAGTGAATCAATTCAGAATAGATTGACTATAACAAGAAATCGAAATTCCCATTTGGAATTATTCTTTCCTGGTAATTTAGGTGCAGTTTCAGGCGAACATAGCGAAAGAGATCACCTGCAAATTGCTTAAATGGAAAAGCGTGGAAAATGGGCGCCAAATATATGGTATTTGAAGAAAAAACGGACCCATCGTACCCAGTATGCCCTTTAAAATAGTGAATATTGACTATACGCTGATCATTTATTGATATGTTTTACTGGAGTGCGGTTTATTGATTAGAAAATAGACCTAAAAAGTGAAAAACATTACCATCTTAGAACACTTATACTTAGTATGCCATCTAATCGATATACAGTGCATATGTAAAGTATTGGATGAATTAGTTAAAAGTTTAAGGAATAACTTTTGAGGAAAAATGCTCAAACCCGAAAAAATTTAATTTCGCATTTTTTTACAAATAATTGATATATCCTTGTAGAAGGTATGATCATCAAACCTTATTTATTACGGAACTTAAAAGAGCACATTTTTCTACATCCGGTGAAATAATTTTGAGTAAATTGAATGAAAAAAAAAAAAAAAAGCTTTTGAAATTTACTACTTACTACCAGAACTAATTTTGATAGGAATGAAAACTTATAAACAACTAAATTTAATGCTCCAATTGAGCGCTGTTGGCTGTTTACCAGTAGCCAAGATGATGACCTAAGGTTATTAAATATTTTTAATTACCTCAGGAGCTATAAATTTCATTTCTTCACGAATTCTTTCTTTAAATTCTCTCAAGTATCTCTGTAAATCAGGTGTGTTAAATCTGGACCTATTGACATGATCCTTAAAGAAAAAGGTAGCCTCGTCAGTAAAAATAGGGTTTTTTACTAAATTATTAACACGATGAATTCCATTAAGCAATGTAACTACTTCGTTTTGACTACGCATTATCATGGTGAGAATTTTAATTATTTTTTGTTCCATTAATTTAACCATGTACGCTGCAAAATATAATAATTCCCTTCTTCTGGCTAATTCTACACAAAACCCTACTACAAAATGAAATTTTTATTTTCACTCCAACTAAAGGGAATCTCTGTATAATTCTTTCATTTTACCATCAGTTTTTATAACGATTATTTCGAATACTTTCGCCTATCTACAAAATGCGTATTTCCATGTATATTCTACAAATATGTAGCAGTGCTACAAGTCAATTGAGCCACTGCAATGCTACAGTGCTTTAATCTTAAAAATTATAACATATCTATTAGCTACATTTTTAGAAGTTTTCAGAACAATACACATTCTATGTTTATACGCAAGTATCTTTAAAAATATTGCGTTTTTATCGTCACACATGTATAAAATATAGCACTGTGACATCACAATTTAATCAATTATTTGTCGTACTACTGCTACAGTTATCTTATATGTTTAGGTGATGTTTAATATCTATCTATATGTTATAATTGTTTGATAAATTCTTTATGTCACTGTATACAAGAGAGTGACGTTTAGAACGTACCTAATCACCAAAAATTTGTAAAGATTTCTTCTACCTATTTCAGAAGAGGCAGTATGGCATTAGATCATAAACTATTGTTTGTATTATGAGACTGATTATACTGGGTTTTTTAGCTAAAAAACATGCTTCCTTTAAATCGCAATTTTTGTCATTTTCAAAATATTCGTATCAGGCTAAACAAAACCACAACAGAGCTTTTGGTAATTGAATTAAAATAATTAAAAAATCGTATTCAATTACTTCTTAGTAATTGGATTACTTTAATTCAATTACTTTCTGAAAAAGGTAATTGTATTTGGATTATCAATAAATAGGATAATGTAATCCTAATTGGTAATTGATTTTCACGAATTCCAAGTAATTCAATTACTTAGAAAGTAATTCGATTACTTATAAAGTAATTAAATTATTAAGAAATTAAATTAAATTACATAATAAATAATTGAATTACTACGAAAAATTCAGTTACCTTTTTTTATGGAAAAACTGTCGGAATTTTGGTCAGCCAGAAAGAGCATCTTGAAACACGGCGGGCCGCTTTGAATCCGGCGAACGCCGCCTCCGCGCCGATTTATTATTTTTGATTGATGCTTGCCGCCACCGTTTTTATACATTGTTTTTTGTGAAAAAATCTGTTGATGTTTGGGGTAGGATAAAAAGAAATTTTTATTTTAGACTTATGTAATGTCGAACTTGCCGAGAAAGCAGTGTGACTTTCGCGAATGATGCATATTAGTATAAATATTTTATTTGTTAATGCATTGTGTTCAATATATGTGGCAATTTAAATAAAGTAATTGCTAAAATATTCAATTACTTTTAATTTTAAATGATAATTGAATTACTTTTTAAAAGTAATTGCGACAGCTCTGTACCACAATGGTTTTAAGTATATTAATTTAAATTAAAAAAAATGGCTTTTCTTCCGAATACAAACATTTATTTAACATATACAGGGTCATCTAACGATGACTAAAGAGAATCATATGTGTGGCTCAAAAACTATATGAAATAGTGCCCTCTTGTGTTTTTTTAATTAAACCAAAAAAGGTACGCCATAAAATTACCATTTTTTGATTGTACATCTTATTTATTGGTTCAATTTTTTCTATTTTAATAGGTTACCTCACTCATTTTAGTAAGAACAGAATTAATTTTATTTATGTATATGAGAAGTTTTCGATTTTAATTAGAGAATAGAAAGGGAAATTGTAAATACCTAAATTGCCAAAACACAAGAAATCAATATTCTGTCAAAATCAAACGTTTGCCACTTATTTTAATACATATTGGTAAAAGTGAAAAATTAATTATGTTGTTACTAAAATAAATAAAACATTGCTTTTATTAAAACGTATCGAAACAAATGGACCGCTTTCAGAAAACAAACCAAATAAAGAGGATGCCCCTTTGAGAAAATGTTAATTTTATGTTGAATCTCTTTCATTTTAATATAAATTTTTTTGGATAGATTTTAATAATGATGGGAAAACTACAACAGATATAGCAACTCTGATGCCACGTCCTTGGGTTCAATTAAAAAAAAAAATCTTTCCATGATCTCTAAAAAAATATTGCAAGGGAAGAATAACTCTTTAAAATATACAAAAAGGTGTATTTTTTACCCAAAAGAAATATCCATATAAAATAAGCCAAATATTCACGTTAAGATAATGTCTATAAATGACTTCAAAAAACCGCTTCTGAACTTCGGAGTAATTCAGTATAAACTCAATAGGTACTCTTTGTGTTTAAAAATCTGTTTGCAAATTCTGTCTAAAATAGGTTTTTAGAGTTACATCTGCAAGTTGTCATAGTCTAGTGGAGAAGTTGATTTCCAATGAAAATTAGTTACAAGTCTCCTAAAAATATGGTTGATGGTTTAAACGATTCGGAATGGCATCTAGAAAAAGGCGTATTTTGAATTTTTCCTGCAAAAAAAATTACAATTGTAATTAACAAAAACTGTAAAAAATGGCCGTCCAGCCCCATGGCAAATCTCAAATAGTATAAGTGATAGCTCAAATATTATAATAGTTTCTGAAAGAGCAGAAAATTTCAGTAAAAAGTTCTCAATTCCCGGAGTTGTAGCTCCAATATTTATAATTTTAATTTAACGTTGAAAATCGGCTTTCGTGCAGCAGTTTCGGCATGTTGTGAGCTACTGTAGTGAGCGTAGTTTTTTTATGCAATTAAATATAAATAAAAAAAATGAAAAAAACTCTAGTGTCATCTAGACACTCAAAAGAATATGATCCCGCGATAATAAAAGTTGTATCACCATTTCTCAAAAAGTTATTCAATTGTTAATTAACAGTTTTTTACGGGTCTCTGTTGTCTCTCAAGGCGGTATAAAAGTTTAAATAATTAATCTATATTTTTTTTGTTTCTTTGAGCCCTTTTTATAAACATTCTCAACAAGATGACATTATGAAAGTTTATAAAAAAAATATTCCATTAAATATTAACTTTTGAAGTAAAAAGTCAAAAATTTAAATATTGTTTCTTAAATCCTTTTTTTTTACTTTAAGCTATTACTGATTTCATCTTTATGTTAGGCATTTTATAATAACTTTTCAAATTTTTTCCTGCCATTTGTTTATAAATTGTTTATAAACAAATGGATTAATTAAATATTTTTGAAAACATTTTTTTCACCTATTACTACCGTAAGAAAATAATGATTAAAAAATATATATTCTTAAAAACAATATTTTATTGTTTATATTCGTTTTTTTATATTTTTATTATTGAAATAAATTATTTTAGAATCCGTATTTTTTAAAATCATAATTTGCATTTTTAAATGTAATAGCAAAAAAAAATTCAAAAATATATAAATAATCCATTTGTTTATAAACAATTATAAACAAGCAAATAGCAGATTTTTTTAAAATAATTATTAAATGCCTAACATAAAGATGAGATAAACAATAGCTTAAAATTTAAAAAAATATATTTAAGAAACATTATTTAAATTTTTTATTTTTTTTTTACTTTAAAAGTTAATAATTACTAAAAAAAAATAATAAACTTTCATAATGTTATCATGTTAAGTATGTTTATAAAAATGGCTTTAAAAAACAAAAAAATTATAGATTAATTATTTAAACTTTTAGACCGCCTTTTATGACAACAGAGACCTGCAAAAAACTGTTAATTAACAATTGAATAACTTTTTGAAAAATGGTGATACACCTTTTATTATCGCGGTATCATACTCTTTGAGTGTCTAGATGACACCAGAATTTTTTCAAATATTTTAATTAATATTTATTTGCATTAAAAAATTATTTAAAAACTATGCTCACTACAGTGGCGGCGCGCGCATCCCGAACCTGCCGCAGGTTTCAACGTTAAATTAAAATAATAAATATTGAGGCTGCAATTCCGAGAATCCAGAACTTTTTTACTAAAATTTCCTGTCCTTTCAGAAACTTTTATAATATTTGAGCAATCACTTATATTTTTGGAGATTTTGCCAAAAAGATGGACGGCTATTTTTTTTACAGTTTTTTGTTAATAACAATTCTGATTTTTTTTGCAAGTAAAATCGAACATACGTCTTTTTCTACATCAACAAATTTTTAGGAGACTTATAACTAATTTTCGCAGGAAATCAACTTCTCGACTAGACTTCCATTGTTGCAGATCTGCAAAGTTGCAGTTGTAGATGTATTGTTTTCAATGTAAAGCTCGACACACCAATTTAAAGTAAACTTTTTGCTGCAGATATTTTTTGACCCTGTGTAATAAGTCTTTGTATACACGTTGAGTAGGTACGTTCAAAATGCACAGTCTCAACATACTTCTATTTAAAATTATTTTTTATAAATGCACCAGATTCATAAGAGTCCTTTTAATGTTTTTTAACTTATAGGAATAATCATGATTTTTAGGATTAAAAATATAGACTGGACAATCATCTACTGAGCTTAGTATAGTTCACACAGATAATATTTTAAATGTGTATTTTTTATGAGTTTGGACCTTGTTTTTTTATTTTTTTTGTCGCAGTTAAAGGTATTAAAAGGAATTTGTTAAAATAAATAATAACGGTTTTTATAGCTATCCTTATAAAATTAAACCTAAATAATCTAGACAAACCATGTTTTTTTATTTTTTAATGTTATTTTCTCAGTTAAAGTACCTCATAACATATTTTTAGCAACTTGATTCTTAACATTTATCAAATTATAGGGGACCAGCCTTCAGTGGCGTGCAAAAGAAATATTTTTAATCCAATTTTGACCTGTTTATTTTTTATTTAAACGTCATGTCAAATATTCAAACGATTCTTCATACCCTGCAAAAATAGTCTGCTCTGTATAAACAGGATTGTAAAAGGGCGTTTTTCATTGACAAAATTAGTACCTATAGAGTGTATTCTATCCTGTATTATATGTATAAAAAGAATTGGATACAAATACATTTAATAAGCTTTAGTTCTACCAGCGAAAACGGTATTAACAAACACAGAGTTGTTTTATAAAATATTCTTATTTTTAGGTTTTTCTCAATAATATTAAAATCTACAGCACTCTATACCATAAATCGTGCATAAATGTTTCATTATTTCCGAATATTTTTTCTAAAACTGGATAACAAAAAATAATAAAAAATCAAGTTCCATTATTAAGGCCCGTTTACATCCAGAAATTTTGATCCTGCGTTTGAGGTTTCATCGACCATATACGCAAAATGCGTATGAATGACCAGCCATCTTGTATGCTAAACTGAAATATATTATTTTGTCTGTTATACCTAAGAATGTTTGAAACAGTCACAGCTCAAAGAACATTTCTTTGCATAAAAATATATCAAAAACATTTATTTGCTGCAAACACATATTTTTGCGTTTAAATTTAATATCAAATTTAGAATACGTCTTCATATTCATCATAAAAACGCGTTTAGAATTGCGCAGAAAATATTAATATTTTGTCTGATAAAAAGTTTAACCTCAAAAATCTTTAAAAAAAGTTTAGTGTGATAAACAGGAACAATAGGGGTATTTAAGTATAGGTTTTTATATGATTTGCTACTTTTATTTAGCACTATAAATCTCGTAGTCCCTGAAACAGGTATCGTGCCTCTTAAACGAGTATAACAAATACCTCTTTTTGTACGTATGAATAAGATTTTTTTTGCCCTTTTGCCTTTTTTTAAGCCATACCGTTCCCATTTTTGAGTTCAAATTTACTACCCTTTCTAAGCGCCTAAATGTCATCAAAAAATTCAAACGTCTTAAACGGCTTTTAGACTAGATACTAAGTGTAGTTTGAATACTTTGACGATTAATTTTTTTTTCAAAATTTAATTTGCAAGTCTGTAATACTTTTTTAAATTTTATTAAAATTCATAAAAAAAAATTCTTACATCCCCTGTAAAGCCACGTATGATTAATATGTTATTATTTTTTTAAAACTTTTATACCTTTAGAAATCTAAAAATAATGCAAACTTCCAACATCCATATTGTGCAATAAACACTTGCTCACCCTCTAGCAGCCCAATTTGAGCGATCAGTTTAGAATCTAAAAATCATAGGGAAATTTTGCATATTTGCAGTCAGTATTCCTGTCTAGAAGCACTTATCTTTTCTTTTTAAATCATTTTCCTTTATTGTATGATTTTTTGTGACTACAATGGTTCTGTGATTATGATATATCATAAAGCTGACTAATTCAATACCTGGTAATAAACACGAATTATCTGATGCTAACAATTTGTTTTTTAAAATTTCCAAAAGTTTCCAGTACCAACAGATTAGTATTACGTTATTTACACCTCAAATCATCATTAGAAAAACAATTTTTATTTCTCAGATTAGCGACCAAGATGGAATAATAATCACCTGGTGAATATAATCAATTAGTAATATAAAACCCATTCCATTTAAGTAAGTAATGATTTGGTTATTATCGATTTTAAGGAGAGGACGAAAATCTCCAGCTAGACTAGGCCCGAAGACTTATCTTTTTAAACTATATGGTAAGGTATTTGGTGTTTAAATTTTGAAATTGTTCCTTGGTGTTTAAAATGTATATTATTTCCTCGGTTTCTTCTAGTTCCTCCGAACATCACAGCACTGTTTCCATCTCGGCAATTTCTGTGGTGGTTGGTCTAGAAAAATAATAGTAAGTAAAACAATCTACACAAAGTGTCGATGAATCTTTATTTTTGCGAGTTAATTTCTATTAAATTATTTTATTATCTATATGTAAAGTAAATTGCTGTATACAGGGTGTCCTATTTTTTATTTATTTATTTATTTATTGTATTCTTTACAAACACCAAAAAAGGTAAGGTAATTACATGTAAAGACGTGTGTTTTACGGGGTTTCTCGCTTATGAGTGAAGTTACAAAGATGCGGTTTTCGCGACACCGTGCTACTTTTTTGTCAAACGAAAGATGCCTCAAACAGATTTGTCCTAGCCCTCCTTAGTTTCTTCGCTACAGGGTGATTTTAAAAAAGTTGTATTTTCGGTTACCCCTCGTATTTTAGGTATCTGATAACTTATCGAAAAGATAAAAACGGGCCCTTATAGAACTTTTTACGCAGAATACAGTGGCGTACTTAAAATTTTTCTCGGATTTACTTTCTTTGAGATATTAGCCAAAGTTGCACTTTTTTAAATGGAACACCCCGTATATTTTTTCGTCATATTATTTGCCACACTGAGAGCTTTCTAAAAATATAATATAGTCGAAACTTATTTTTATAAATAGCATGAAAACATTCAATTATTTACTTGTTAACATAGGCGGCTTTGGTTTAAATTAAGGACAGTCAAATTAATCAACGTCAAATGCCTTCTCGCACCAAAAAATAATCTATTAATATAAACATTTATTAACAAGACAACCTAATGGATAAAAATAACAATTTTACGCTAGAATTGTTCTTAGCCTTAAAAGACAAACTTAACTACTAATTTTATAAATACTGTTCGAATTGGTGACCATGCATGATGTCTTATGCATTGTTGGCATAGCGTCTTTAGTCTTCTTAAAGCATTTTCAAATATGAAAGAACGGGCTCGCAACTCTCTAAAGGCATTTTCCGTGGCCTCTCTTAATTTCTCAATTGTTTCATACCTCCTCGAGTATATTTTACCTTCTAAATATCCCCACAAAAAATAATCTAAAACTGAGAGGTCCTGTTGTATCACGTGAGAGTTGTGAGCCGGAGCTCCATCTTGTTGGAAATAGATGTCATTTACTTGAACCAAGGGAATATCTTTCATAATAGTCATTGCTTTTTCTTGAAGGATTTGTATGTATCTATCAGAATTCAAATTTCCTTGGTAAATACAATATTTAATTCTTCCCAAAATGAAACAAGAAACATTGAATCCAAACCTTCCCTGGCGTTCCCTGGGAAAAATAACGTGTTCATTTTCCTGGCTCCAAAACCTTGAGTTATTCCTATTGAGGATACCCGCACTGGTAAAATGGGTTTCGTCCGACCAAATGATCTTCCTTTCATAGTTTCGACTATATTATATTTTTAGAAAACTCTCAGTGTGGCAAATAATATGACGAAAAAATATACGGGGTGTTCCATTTAAAAAAGTGCAACTTTGGATAATATCTCAAAGAAAGTAAATCCAAGAAAAATTTCAATTAGGTACGCCACTGTATTGTGCGTAAGAAGTTCTATAAGGGCCCGTTATTATATTTTCGATAAGTTATCAGATACCTGAGATACGAGGGGTAACCGAAAATACAACTTTTTTAAAATCACCCTGTAGCGAAGAAACTAAGGGGGCTAGGACAAATCTGTTTACGGCATCTTTCGTTTGACAAAAAAGTAGCACGGTGTCGCGAAAACCGCATCTTTGTAACTTCACTCATAAGCGAGAAACCCCGTAAAACACATGAAAATAGGACACCTTGTACAAGTGCTTTTATTTGCAAAAAAAAATCGCGACTCGCCGTTTGTTAAATTATAGTGGCTCAGTTTTCAAAGGCATGCAATTGTTCTCAAAATTGTTGTCATGCTTCTATACTATAGGACTTTTATATTTGTCTAGGAAGTTAGTCACTCTTTTAAAAATACTACAATAAAAGCAGCATAAATTCATATTTCATAATCTACAATGAAAACCAATTAAAATCTGTTGAATGTCGGCAAAATCCCAGCACTTGGTTTTAATAAAAGTGTAAATTTATACCATTCATATAACGCATCAATTGATGCAACAAGAGTGCAGATTATAATGCCCCAACATATAACGGTCTACCTAGCATTTAGGTTGTCGTAGTCCGTTGCATAAACGGACTATCGGGATTAGTTATTTTTTGTTTTATATTTGTATTGTATTTTTTAAATAAAAATTTGTAAAATGAAACAGGGAGAAGTTTATATAAGACATTTAATTATGAGTAAACATGCATAAGTAAATAACTGTGTATAAAAGTATTCGTCTACAGAGGACGCGGAAATTTTAGAAAATTGTGTTCGCGGACTGTTTTCAGATCCCTTAATATTAATAAAAAGAAGAGAAAAAGTGAAACCATAGGTAGAAAGAATAAAGAAAATGCTAATAACTCTTTAACCAAAAATTTTCTTTAGAGTTTTAAAGTGAATGCGATTTAAACTTCTGGTGTTTAAAGCGAAACCGCAAAAACTCTATAATTAAAAAGAATGAGATTGTTTGAGGAGGAACATTTTTTAAAGAAATACGTGACCATAGAATTAAAGGAGAAAATTATATTTCACTGACGAGAAATGGATAAATGAAGGACACACCCTTTCAAAAGTAGGACGGGACTTAAATATTACCAGTACTTTTTTTTTATCTTTGGAGAGTCCACGAAAGCTGAGGTCTAAGTACTAACGTAACGTGGGTGTCTTAAGTGTGGTGAGAGGGAGTTTGTTTACACGGGACTTAAATATTTAGAGACTGGGGGGAGAAGGAAAAACTTCTGCGTGTAGTAGGTTCCATAGTTTGGACACTCTAAAGATGAAAAAATAAAGAAAACGGAAAGTTCGGGGCCTCTTTAATTAAACTGTAAAAGGATGCATAAAAGTTGCATTACGTGTTGCTCTGTCTCTGACCAGAAGCCGTGAAAATACCTATAGAAGAGCGACAGATTCTCTACAGCTCGACGGTGGTCAAGTGGAGGAAACGTTTCTGTAAGCGTGGGATCATTAATAAGACAAACAGCTTTTCTTTAATGGAGCTCAGAATGCTAAGTATTGTAGGAGACGCCATTCCCCAGACATAAGAAAAATATTCTTAAAGGGGTCTAATTTGGGATACATACAGAGTATACAGATTGGAAAAAGAGAAATACTTTCTGGCTCGAAAGAGAAATCCAAGCTTTTTGAAGCTGCTGAGGTTATGGATGTAGTGTGTTTGTGCCAGTTGAGGTTATTCACAAAAGTAACGCCGAGGAGATTAAACGACTCTTTGTTCTGCAGAACTTGGCCGCTCATATATAAGGGATAAGCATTGATAAATTTTTTTCGCGACAGCGAATATGACTGAGTTTTGAAGACATTAAATTGAGCAAGATTTTAGGCGCCCCAATCCGGGATAAGTTTGAGGTCTTGTAAGAGAGACATCCGCATTAACCTACGCTTGGTTTCCAAATCAGGCTTATTAACTGGCTTAAAAAATTAAATGTTAGAGTGGAGGGTACTATCGTCAGCAAAACTATAAATGGGATTGATTGTGGAAGAGAGAAGATCTTTGATGTGTAGAAGAAACAGAGTGGGTGCCAGTACTGAGCCCTGGGGCACCCCAGCATTAATTTGATAAAGCTGGAAGAATGACCATCTACAATAACTGATATACGTCGATTAGAAAGGAAACTGGAGAGCCAAGAGCAAAGCTTAGGTGGACGGCCGTAAGAATGAAGTTTGTTAAGAAGCTCATCATGCCAGATCTGATCGAATGCTTTGGATATGTCAAGAGCAACGATCTGGGATTCGCCAAGAAACTCAAGGGACTTGTTCCAGCTGCATGAGACAAAGGAAAGAAGATAAGC
This sequence comes from Listronotus oregonensis, assembly GCA_019359885.1. Lineage (NCBI taxonomy): Eukaryota > Metazoa > Arthropoda > Insecta > Coleoptera > Curculionidae > Listronotus > Listronotus oregonensis. Next base: position 17,782 of record JAHBCN010008570.1, on the reverse strand, counting down.
TTGGGATCTTCTGTGACGTAATCCACACTGTCTGTCATGTAGATGTCTTGAAGATATTTTCCACAAATTTTCTTTGACTGAATATATTATTAATCATATAGATAACTCTGGACTTTTGAAGTCTTTTTTCATCCGTATTGATGCGCATGGAGCCCGGTTCTGTAATCGTTATAGATAATAAGCCTTTCAGTCGACGAATGCAAAAATAACATTATTCGATAAAGAAAAGCCGACACAATGGAACCGTTAAAATCAAAAGACAACATAGGATTTGATAAAAAGATGTAGTTAAGTAAAGTTGTTTGATATTGTCCGTGTACACAAATATCCGTATAGTAAATATATTGTCAATGAAATGGGGCAGGAACGTTATTTATATTAAAACGTAATTTATATGAAAAAAAGTTAAAGTTTTGTTAAACTAAGCCATTGCTGGCGTAACAAAGTGACGGAAGTGTATTGCACATGCCATAAAAACGAAGAGAAAAAGTGTGGGACTTAAATGCTCGCGTCGATGTATTATTACTCCTAATTTCGATAATAGTGATAATGAAAATTAAGGGACAAATTCTGACCAAACCTTAGACATATGTTTTTCTCAGGAGTTAAATTATTACTTAGCAATATTGGTTTATGGTAACATTTTTATTGCTAATTACTATCTCAAAATAGTTATTATACAGATTTTTTAAAAAAAGGGTTTTTTTATGCCACAGGAATTTCCTTTTCTCTTTCTTTATCCCCTTGGCGCACCCTAAAACTTAAAATGAATTATTGACTATTATTTTCGTCTTATAGTATATACAATATCGAGTATCTATTTCAATATTTAGAGAAAAGTTTTAAATCACCCTGTATTTTATACTATTGATACACTTGAATATTCTCCTTACCCGTTCAGGTCAGAACAGCTTCCACCTTCGGCGGGTTGTAAGCTGCGTAAGCGTGCCTTTGCTTGTTCCCCTGATACCACAATGCTAAAAACAAAATATTATAAACTATTGAAGATAAAGAAGACCAAAATATCCTAAAGAGAAGCTAAACTAATAGCAACAAAAAAATCAAATGAGATCAGTTTCGTTGATCATACTGGCTAATTAACGAAAATATCTTGCTTTAACGATAAGCGATATTAAGCATTATTAAACATTCCAATTTACTTTAAATTACCTACAAAATGACCTAAAAATCTTATAAGTTTCAAAGTAAATTCCCATTTCTATTCAATTATTCTAATGGAGGCCAGCGAAGTTCATGAGAGAATTTTTGTAGCCAGACGAGTATTTGTATTATTGGAAGTCCATTTGGAATTAAACCGAGAGGTTTTATTAGAGATTTAATTTTAAAAACAAAGAAAGAATAAAAAGGTTACTTTTATTTTGTATATTTGCATGTAGATTTTACGTGTTATATAACATTTTTCCTTACTGAAAAATGCATTTTTAAAACTTACTTATTCAATAAACATGAATTAGTTAAATACAAGGTCATTCCACGAGGACATGTGTTAAAAAATATGGATAAGCAATATTTTATATTTATTTCTGTAGAATCTTGAAGACAATGATTTGATTTAAAACAAAAGAGATGCGACTTAAAATTAACATTTTCTTAATGCGACATTTTGTTTATTGCGTTTCTTTTAAAATCATGATATTTTTTAAATACGTTTCAATAAAAAGGATTTTATATGTATTTTTTCTAAAAACAGAATTAATTTAATTGTACGTTTGACTTTTACTAACACGCATTAAAAGTAGTAATAAAGCCTAGATTTTGACAGAATATTGACTTCTTGTGTTTTGGGATTTCAGGTTTTTATTGTACCTTTTTCTATTTTTACAATATATTTTTTATCGATACATATTAAAAAAATTAAAAGCTTTAGAAACGACCCAGTAAATAATGTGTTTTATAAAGAAAATGTTAATTTTATGTAGTATATCTTTTGTTTCAATTTAAATTATTTTCTTAAGCATTCGACAGGAAAAATACACTGGCTAATTAACGAAAATATCTTGTTTTAACGATAAGCGAAATAAGCATTTTTAAACATTTTAATTTACTTTAAATTACCACATAATTACCTAAAAATCTTATAATTTTCAAAGTAAATTCCCATTTCAATTCAATTATTCTAATGGAGGCCAGCGAAGTTCATAAGAGAATACGTTTTGTAGCCAGACGAGTATTTGTATTATTGGCAGGCACGAGCACGAGGACTTGTGTTTAAAAAAATGTGAACTAGCAATGTTTTATATTTTTTTTCGTAAAATCCTAAAGAAAATAAGTTGATTTAAAACAAAAGGTCTGCGACATAAAATTTACACTTTCTTAATGCGACATTTTGTTTATTGGTTTCTATTTAAAACCGTCTTATTTTTATTAATACGTTTCAATAAAAAGGATTTCGTATGCAGTTTTAGTACTTACAAAATTTATTTAATTACATATTTCACTTTTTTTAACACGTCTTAAAAGCAGTAATATAGCCTAGACTTTGACAGAATATTGACTTTTTATGTTGTGTAATTTCAGGTATTTATTGTTACCGTTTTCTATTTTTTAATTTAAATTGCAAACTTATCATATAAATTAAATTAGTTTTGTTAATACAATATTTTTTTTTCGCTACATATTAAAAAAGAATAACGCTTTTAAAAACAAACCAGTAAATAATGTGTCTCATAAATAAAATGTTAATTTTATGTCTTATCTCTTTTGTTCAACTCGCATTATTTTCTTAAGCATTCGACAGCAAAAAATAGACGGAACATGTTAATTATAAAAAAGGCTATAAATATTGCCCTGTTAAGTCCTCGTTGTGGTTAGTTGTGGTTAGTTGTTGATTACCCTAAACTTACAATTTTTTTGACTAGCGTGCCATTTGGCACTTTAATGTCATGTAATTAGTGTTGCACAATAAATGCTGCTTATTTCTGTGATCTTTTGTAAGAGGTAGAGTTGTCTCTCATTCCTAAAGACGTGACCAGCCGATTTGAGACGTTATGCTCCTCCAGTAGCCATATACTGCAACTCTAACGTGCGTAAAATTAGAGGAAATAAGATGGACTTCACTTGACCATCCTTCCTATAGTCCTAAATTGTCACTATGTTATTTTAATCTGTTAAAAACTTTTAAAGAAGCACCAGGATGACTACGATTTCAAAACAAGGTGAAGGCTTTTGTGCGCAACTGACACTTGACACATCCCTTTTTATTTTATGATGTCAGAATCAAACGAATCTTAATCCGCTGGGAAAAAATCATGTTTAAACCGCAGATTATGCAAAAATATTTAAAGATAAAGTTTCATCTATATTTTATTTAACTTGTATGTTTTTTTAATCCAAGTGCACGGAAGTGCGCCAGGCCCAGTTTTAGCCTGTAGCACGCTGTGTTTATATTAAACGAAATGTTTTATTTTCTGTTCCCCCCTATCATAACTTCCCAACCGCTGTATTCACACGTCGTCGTCGTGGTTGGGCCCAGTAGGATCTTTGGGAACATGCGCTAGAGTTGCTGGTTATCGGCAACTCTTTTGGCTAGCGTATGGAACGGGATCCGAAACTAAGATGAACACAAGGCTTAACTCAAGGTGTTAGCTTACCGTGCTGATAAGTGAATGACATCCTGTGCCTTAAACAGGTGTCTCCAACGTTGCCTCTGAGATACAGGGCGACCTCTCAGAGTATCTAGCCTTACTGCGGTAATGCGGGGCTCTGCCATGGTGGACTATTACTTCCCTAGCTCCAAACAGAAAGCGGACAGAACCGCTTTCATAGGAAAAAAGTGAAAAAGGTGCGCTGACCGTTTCGAGAGGTGCCACTCAAGGTCACAAGCAGACAAAGGTGCGCCGACCGAAACGGGTGAATCCGTTTCGAAAGGTGCCCCTGAAGTCACCGGCGCCTGTTTCACGGGAAAGGGCTAATCCATTCCGAACAAACAGGTGTTTAGGAAGGTATCCGTGAATCCAAACAGAAGGCGGACAGAACCACCTCTATCGGAAAAAGGGTTCCCTGCCTTTAAATAGAAAGCGGTTAGGACCGTTTTCATAGGGTAAGGCCGGAGATGCGGCCTCAGAAAGAACATCTGGTTCCTGTAACAAGGATCTGGTAGCTACCCACGTCACTAGACCGGGAGAGGAGGGCATGACGGATCTAACCGTCTGCTCGTCACACTCTTCAGGAGACAGGGACACCAGAACACATCAGAACACATATTTTGCTCGTGTCCGGTAGCGACACGAGAAAGAGGAGATGTAAGAACTCTCTTCCAATCTGGTATTGGATTCATTAGAAGTCTGATCCTATTGGGAGAAATTTAAAAAGGTGTGAGCCACAATAAACCGAGCGGTCGCAGTGCAGGGCGTAAAAAGTCCACTCACTTTAAACCTACCTACCTACCTACCTACTTATCATAAGTTTGTTATAGTTCTACATAAAGATATCATATCTTTATGTTGGTATGTAAATTTACATAACTATTCTATTTATCACTGAAAAAGTTGAGAAAGTTATGTTAAGTCATTTCTGAGATATTCGAAGTTGAAAATTGCCCATTTTACAATTTTTATTGACTTGACTGGCTAACTCAATCATCAAAATTATTGAGTACTTCTCGAGAGAGTAGAAACTTAAAATTGGGTATGTAAGTAGGTTTAAGGGCACAAGTAAAGAAATTTTTAAAACTGCACATTTCTACTCGGAACTCTAAGAAACAGGGACGGTAAGATCGTATATTTAGGGGATATTTTAGAAGATGGCAATCTGATTGAACCTGAGTTTCTGATGTCACAATTGTCTTAGAATTTAAAAAGCAGGCGGGATTGTATTCCATTAACTAAATTTAAAATATAGAGAAAAGATCATACCAAAAACACTTATGTTAAAATAAGGGCCAAGTTTATATCCAAAAGTCTCGCCCTCTGAAATTACTGGGATTTAAAATTATTTTTTTTAATTTTGCAAGTTTTTTTAAATTAATCTATCTATAAATAAGGGGTCGTTCATAAAATACGTTCGTATAACTGGGGGTATCGCTTAGTGTGACAAGATGTGACAAGAGGGGTCGGGGGGGTCTTAGAAAGCGTGACGTTCGCAGTTCATAAAACAATTCTTTCTTATTTTTTTTTTATTTTTCAATTTTTCTTTTCTGTCACGATGAAAGGTCATTTGTATTATGTGTGTACATATATAAGTATTTTGATGTATATATTGTCGTTACAATAGCTTAATACAACTAATCATATTTACTTGTACGACGTATGTTTCGGCACAGGCACTAGTGGTGAGATTGGATGCAACCGGTGCCTCTGCAGAACCAACTATTTATAGGGGAGGGGGCCCAGCTTTTGTGACGTTATATTTATAGGGGGTCGCAAAGAGTGTAACGTGGTGTGAGGATGGGAGGAGGGGGGAGCAGACGGATGGTGTGAAAAATGGTGAAATTCAGCGTGACGTAGTTTTTGAACGGCCCTCAGCAGAAACGCTGTATGTATTAATGAAAAAAAAAACATAAAACAGACATATCAATAAAAAACTTGCCAAATTAAAAATGAACTTGGTCTAATTTTAGATCTCAGTACTTTAAAAGGCTAATATTTCTGGATAGAAATTTTAAATACGTATTTTGGTATGATATTATTAGATTTAATACAATTGGCAAATTTCTACTAGGTATATAAACATATGATATTTCTAGTTTTTATTAAAAAAATATTTCTCAGACTTTTTTCCAAATTATATTAGGGCTGATCTAATAACTTCTCTCGAAGAAAAATGATACTAACAATAATTTTATTTGACCGTCTTTCCTTCTCATCGCGGATTCGATTATTCTGCAGGATGAAAATCTAATCAAAAATGAGTGGATTTCTCCAAACCGGATAAGCCAAATCGAGAATAGTCGGGATTTCAAATAATCATTTTTTGCTACCCGGTTCGAAATAAAGCAATTAGTTGTGCATGGAATGAGGTTAAATATTTACCGAAAAAAAATTGGGCCCATAAAAACTAATTGCATGCTTCTTACATTTTTTTTGGACCTATATTTATGATAAAATGTTTGAAAAGTGATTGATTTTAGAGCAAATTATTTAATATCATTTTATTTATAGCCAAGCTTAGGCTTGATTGACACGATGATTGATGGATAGCAAGTGCCATGAAACCACGAGGGTGGTATGCAAAGTTTCGACCTCAACGTGAAGATGGCAGCACTCGTAAATAAAAGCTGGTAAATTTCATTGTTCATCTGTTGACAGTTACTCACCAAAGTTTTAGCCATTTTGAACTCGCAGGTGGTTGATGTGAGTGTTTTTGTGAAAATGGACAAAATTGAGTATCGACCTGTCGTTAAATATTTGTTTTTGAAAGGCAATACGCCTACGCAAATTTAAAATGAGTTGAATTTTGTGTATGAGGGCTTTGCACCAATATTTATTGTAGTGAAATTTTGGGCAGCAAAATTCAAACATGGCCGTAAGAGCTGGGGAGGCGATGAACGTTCGGGACGCCCAAAAACTGCAACTACCGACGAAAACATCGCCAAAGTTCACCAAATGGTGTTAGACGATCGCCGCATTAAAGCTAGATAGTTAGCAGAGGTTATAAATAATATATAATAAGGAACGTGTTTGTCATGTATTAAATGAACATTTAGTCATAAGAAAGCTGGCCGGGCGTTGGGTGCCTCGTTTACTCACGTTAGACCTAAAACGTGTTTGAATGAACATTTCCAACCTCTATTAGCGCAGTCTAGGCGCAATAAATCCGAGTTCTGGCGCCGGCTTTGCAGTCCAAACAGTGGACTGCAAAGGGGGAACCGGCTTCAAAAAAAGCATAAATCGGTTTTTAGGTTAGGAAAGTGATGGCGACTGTTTTTCGGGATAGTCATTGGGTTATTTTAATTGATTATTATCTTAAAAAAGAAAAAAAAAACATTACCAAAGCATACTACGCATCATTACTTGACAAGTTGAAGGCAAAATTGCGGAAAACGGCCACATTTACGAAAAAGAAAAATCCCTTTTCACCAAGACAACGCACCGTCTCACACCTCAGCAGTTGCCATGGCGAAAATCCACAAATTACGGTTTGAACTGCTTGACCATCCGCCTGAATCACCGGATCTAGCACCAAGCGACTTCTTTCTGTTCCCTCATCTAACAATTGCGCTTAGAGGACAGATTTTTAGTCAAATTAGGAGGCAATCATCTTCACAAACAATTATTTTGCAGAGAAAAACGCCAAGTACTATTTGGACGGGTTACAGAGATTGGAACATCGGTGGGAGAAGTATGTAGAGTTACAAGGACACTATGTTAAAAAATTTAAGAAAAATTCAGAAAAAATGTCTTGTACCTTTGTTAGGTCGAAAACTTTTCGGACACCCTCGTACTTACCACGTCCAACCTTGCCTAGCATTGCTAAAAAATATTGTAACTAACTTGGATATTAATTGATAATTTATGATGCAATGGCCTTAATTATTAATGGGCCTTATTAATACCTTATTAGTTAAAGAGAGGAAGGGACACGCAGTTTTAAGTGCTTCTATTTCTCTACTCAGGCGCTCCAATCAAAACTGTTTTATACCAACTTAAATGTACTTACTACCTGTAAAGTTTAGAGTAGAACAAGATATGACGCTGTGACAGGCAGACAAACATACGAGAATGTAAATTATAGATTTTCTACGAAACCCCACAAATATTATTTGCAAGTGCAATCTTAATTTTTGTAATATATTTTCCCACAAAAAACGTAATGTCATGTTTATATCCTTAGACTAAAAGCTTTCATCCATTTCAAGACTAATACCAATTTTCTTACTGATATGTGGTAACTGAAAGTAAAATTTCCTATTTTCTTGTTACTTTTTTATCTGGAAAAAAAGAAAATTACAAAAAAACCGACAAAAGCGACTTTCCTTTGTTGTGCGATTATTCTTTGTCTGTTTGCAAAAAGGTTCGATTATCGCCTTAGATAAGGGTTTTAGATACATTTTACCCATGAGTTAAAAAAAACTTCTTTATTCGTGTAGCTTTCTTTTGCACAAAACGAAACAAGCTATTAAACTAACAGCAGGCCCAAAATTTTAGTGGTAAATCTGAATGATTGTTTAAGTTACCTTAGAAAATAAATATTGGTTTTGTAGTAGTAATAAAAATGATACCGGATCATTTTAATTAACGAAAGTAAGTAAGTAATTACCGGAACTAATCTCACTTGACTTTTTTTTATAAAAGGGTTTTTATTTTAAAAATATAAATATGTATTTTTCTAAATATTAAAAAAATTAAATGAAGGTGTTTCGGTTTTATTATTTTCTTAAAAAGACGTACAGGTCCGCAATTCTGGCTAGTTATGTCAATACCTTCGAACAGGATGGTCCACTAGTAGTAAGCCGCGTTGGGACCAGAGTCCTGGGTTATCCATGCCCATATAGTAAGCGAAAAAAAGGAAGCTTGACTTCTAGGGATCAGTTTAGCAATTTTTGGACTTCAAGTAAATTACAACTTAAATAATGAGCGGGAAGAAAAGCTATTCAGGCCGATTTTGCTCAGGACTGTTTTTATCCAGGGCAATGAAAAAAAGAAGAGAATATTAAAAACTTCGGTAATTACCATCCGAAAAGACAGGAGCATTTTATTTTCCTTTGTTTAATTTAAGTTGCCGTAGTTATCTACATTTTTCTTTTTAATCTCGTCTTGAATTTGCCTGTCGATCTCTCTTTTTGGATTTTTAATTTTGGGTTTTAATTTTCCGGAAATTTGTCTCCAAACCGATTTTTATGAAAAAAAAACTTTCGGCGCAAAAATAATCGGCCATTTTTTCCAGAGGTCCGAAAATGTATCCATATATTCTAAAAAAGATTATCCGTATTTCTTAAATGATTTTGAACAATTTTTACTGAATTAATTCTGTTTTCTGCGTAATTCTGCAATTCTGTTTTATGAGTAAAGGTCCCACTTGCATGAAAAATTTTGGAACTTTATGGCCGTTTGTGGGAATAACAAAAATGCTGCCCCCTATTTTCACGCAGACATTTTTTCGTGGCTAATCAAGAAGAAGATTTTAAGCAAAAAATGTATACATTAAACCAATCTGGCGGAATGACCAGTTTTGCGCCGAAAATTTTTTTTCATAAAAATCAAAGTTTGGAAACAAATTCTCAGAAAATAAAAACCCAAGTAAAAAATCCAAAAGGAGGAATGGAAAGGAAAATTCAGGACGAGAATTTCAAAAAAAACTTTAACGGTTGAACAATGAAAAAGTTGATAAAGATCCGAAGAAATCGGTAGAAACAAACTAGATGTTGGTCCGAATCCGAAAAATGAAATTATTTGCCATTCTCCCTAGCCAACATATTTTAAGGATAAAAGTTGGGATCCCTTTAAAGCCATAAAGCTTAAAATCATTAGATTCTAGTTTCTAGGGGCGAAGCTATAAGCACTGATTGCAGGACGCATGCCACATATTAATTGCTGCATAGCTACTGGTCCTCTTACAGCAACTTTACTCGCAGGGTAGATAGTAGAAATTCTGCTAAATTAAATGAAGTCAAAACGAATTTTGGTGGACCACGGAAATAATTTATGAAAAAAAGGACGCGGTGGAGTATTCTTGCTGATCACAGGTTTACATGGACTCCTTGGGATGTGTTTTATCGCCACATAGAGCTTGAGATACAGCGGTGAAAGAAGACCCTGGGCAGTGACTACAGACGTCAAGGCAAGTATGATAAACATCGCTCTTATCACGATCGAGTACTGTCCTAGGAACAAGAATCCCTAAAGAGGACGCTTACAATAAAAATTTTTTTAATTGGACAGGATTCGGCTCATCAAACGCCCTAAGATCCCTTACAGGTTATAAGGGCTTTATTCTGGACGAATCAACGGAACTCCTTACAAAGGACGGTCATAACTCGAACGTTGTAGCGTTAGGTTAAAGGCAATTTCTAATTACTTACACAGTTATAAAATAACCATAGTTTATCCATTACCTGGTACAAAATAAAAGGTAAAAACCAACTATTTGTGTTTATGCCAAGTAGTTTGGAACAATTATTAAGAATCTATTATTTAAACTAAACCACAATATTAATGCGAAACCATAAAACAGCTCTTAAATATTTCTATCTAACTGGTAAATTTTTGTTGGAATATTTTAACAATAAAAAAACTGTAAAAGAAATAAATAAACATAAGATGCTTAAAAACATAGTAAATATCAGATCGTGCTTTTTCCATGCCACGTGCATAAAACTTAAGAAATATGATAAAACAAAATTCCAAATGGTAGGCGTCTATACAAAAAATACTGTGCTCATATCGCCACTTTAACAGCGGCGGGTATAGGGATTTTAGGTTTTTAGCATCTCAGTTTCTGTAGATGATTTCACAACACTAAGCATTCTTTTAACCGCCTTAAAGCAGGATTTATGCTATTTGTTATTTATGGCAAACGGGGGTATTTCTGGTTAATGAAACATCATTAGGTTGGCAGCGACGCCCATCAAAATGTATCAAAAACAAATTTAGAGATAATTAGGCATGAAAAGTAAAAAATACAGCTTTTTGTAAATACAAGACGCTAAATAACAACAAATAAAATGACGAAAAAAATAGGAAATATAAATCTTAAATTAGCATGCTAAACAAATTTTAAAAATAGCAGATAAGTCGTATCTGGGTACTGTCGAAGGTTTAAATATCAAGTTTGCCTTTTCTTACCAAAATAAAACTAAACAGAACAACTAACTTTGGTCTAAAGATAATTTCATGTCGCTACGGTTAGATGGACCACAACCAATTGCTTGATTTATGGCTTAATCTGGTTTTAGTTTGGTTCATCAGGTGACAAACCATACCAGTGTGAGGTTGTGAAGCTTCATTTGTCAAAAAGAAAAAATATATTACATGATATACAAACTTTTAAAAATTTATTTGTTTACATTTTTATTTTGTTAGTATGGAAAAATACTATAATAATATAAACAAAGGAAAACAAACGAAAAGTCAAAGTTGATATATCAAAGAATTTTACGTGACTATTTGTTTGACGTCATCAAAACCTTACAAATTGACAAACCAGCCAAAATAGAAGAATGGTGCTGTGAAACCGTCCTATGGTTGATCTGTCAAATCGAGATCTTTTGGTGACATGTGTTTAAATTTTATAAAAATTTAAATACATACATTTTTTTCTCTTTAATAAACCGAAATCAAGTACCTTGTTTGGGCTAGAACTAACTGTTATTCTTAGCTACCCGAAATCAAGTGGTTTGTTGCAGTCCATCGAACTCAAAGGTCTTTGAAATTATTTGTTTTCTGGTCCACTTGACATGTTTTTTGATTTTGGGTAGACCACTTGCTAAGTTAATGTATATGTTTTTAACTTTAAATCTGTTTTTGACAGCTTCTATAGTGCTATTTACATTAAGATATTTAAATTTCCAAATGCCTTCCCAACCGCTGTGTTCACACATCGTCATTGTGGTTGGGCCCAGTAGGATCTTTGCAACATGCGCTAGAGTTGCTGGTTATCGGCAACTCTCTTGGCTAGCGTATGACACAAGGCTTTAACTCAAGGTGTTAGCATACCGTGCTGATGAGTGAATGACATCCTGTGCCCTAAACATGTATCTCCAACGGTGCCTCTGAGTTGCGGGGCGACCTCTCAGAGTATCTAGCCTTACTGCGGTAATGCGGGGCTTGGTGGTGGACTATTACTTCCCCTAGCTCCAAACATAGGAAAAAAAGTGACAAAGGTGGCTGACCGAAACGGATAAATCCGTTTCGAGAGGTCCACTCAAGGTCACAAGCAGACAAAGGTGCGCCGACCGAAACGGGTAAAATCCGTTTCAAGGTGCCCCAAAGTCACCGGCGCCTGGTTCACGGGGAAGGACTAATCCATCCCGAACAAACAGGTGCTTAAGAAGGTTCCCTGAATCAAACAGAAGGCGGACAGAACCGCCTTTATAGGAAAAAGGGTTCCCTGGCTTTAAACAGAAAGCGGAAGGACCGTTTTCATAGGATAATGGCCGAAGATGCGGCCTCAGAAAGAACATCTGGTTCCTGTAACAAGGACCTGGTAGCTACCCACGTCACTAGACCGGGAGAGGAGGGCATGATGGATCTAATCGAACATATCAGAACACATTGTGCTCGTGTCCGGTAGCGACACGAGTAAGAGGAGATGTAAGAACTCTCTCAAAATCTGGTATCGGATTCATTAGAAGTCCGATCCTATTGGGAGAAATATAAAAAGGTGTGAGCCACAATAGACCGAGCGGTCGCAGTGGAGGGCGTAAAAAGTCCACTTACTTTAAACCTACCTACCACTTGACATGTTTTTTGATTATGGGTAGACCACTTGCTAAGTTAATGTATGTGTTTTTAACTTTAAATCTGTTTTTGACAGCTTCTATAGTGCTATTTACATTAAGATATTTAAATTTCCAAATGCCTTGTAGGTCATGGTCGACCCGTGGGGACCAGATATAGACCACATTGGTTATCATCAGTCTTATCCTAATTAAAGCTAAGTAAAATGACAAAACTCATCTTTTATACGATAGCCCAACAAAATTTTAAAAAAGTTGGTACCCAAAATACCGCCGCTGTTTTTTACAGCTTTATTTTATGCAGTGCAAACATAAATACGCAGTATCCTAAAACTATGTATACAGACCCCAGACTCTAGAATAGGTCGATTTGAGCCAACTTAGTTTTATTTTAAATTACTTTGTTTAGCCGGTATAAAGCGTCAAAAATTACAAAATTTTTCTTCATTTTTGAGCGCTAAAAAATATTTTAAAACTATGAACTGTCTTTGCCGGCTAAATAAAGTAATTCAGATATAACTAAGTGAGACCTATTTTCACGTCAGAAGTCTGTCATCAATCTTTGTATACCTATTTTTCAGACACCTGTTATATACGACTCATGCTGATAACTATTTGAAATTAATAAAAACATTTATTATGTACAGGGTATTTGAGTTCGGAAAGTGTCACTTTCCCTCATTAGTGAGGGAAAGTAATTTTCCCGCATTGGTGCGGGAAAGTATAAAAATATCTAGATCTAATACTGTATCGGATTGATTTAAATATAAATTAAATCACTTTTTAATAACCCCTACCAAATTGGATGCTTATATTTAATCTACCCTGTCGTTTTTTTTAAATGCAATTTTTTTTAATGATTTTTTCTACAAACGTGTTAAACATTCAATTTTTATTAGTATCTAGATGCCTTATAAATATTACTTTAAAGCACTAGTGCCTTAAAGTAACATTTTAAAGCACTAGTGTTAAAAGTGAAATGTCAAATTTTGAAAGGTAAGGTCAACGTTTATTTATTTACTAACATTTATATTAATTGTACAATTCAAACAACTTAAAAAATGAATTCCTTTTACAGTTCTGGCATTCTCTGTAGTTGAGGTGGATTAAACAGAAAAAAAACTTTCCAAATCTTCGCTTTTTCCTTAAAATACGCAAGGAATATATTTTCGGTATATTTTCCAGCAACACCTTTCTCTTTACACCAGAGGTTCTCAAACTTATTTTGTCTAACGCCCACTTTGAAAATCAGTTATTTTGTAGCGCCCCCACTTTTTCGTCACCTTAAAAATCTTAATAACATATTAGTCTCGCCTGGAATTTAATTAAACCTATATTCTAAACGACACTTTTCCTACCAGAGAGAGCACTATTATTGCAACTTAGAATATTAAGAATATCTTTTTTTAAAATTATCAACATTGGGGCAGTTATAATTCAACTTTACAATATTAAGAGTATCGGGGTAGCGGGGAGTGGCCGGAGGGCGAGCGGTGAGATGCGTGCATGCGGCTAAACGTCACGTCTAGAGGTGGAAAGTTCGAATCTTTTTACTGAATCAATTCATTTGATGATTCACTTAAAAATTCGATCGCAACCGATTCACTTTATTATGATGCCGATGCCGGTCGGACTCGATCGGTAATGAATTCAACAAAATGTGATATTTTTCTTAAATAAAGAAATTATTTGCATGTATTTTATTTTGTATAATTATTATTTTAAAAAACATATTTGAAATAAAACTTTTAAAAAAAATATAATCAATAAAACCTACAAATGAACCTCCAAATTAAGTATTTGGTCAAAAAAAAGTTAAAACAAAGAAAAAAGTTTTTAATTGCCAAATAGGTATATAGCCAAAACTGATTCGAACCGACAATATGAGTAACATAAAACAAAACTACTTTCGTTATTCATCGCAGAGCGATCCACAAGTGGGTCAAAATCGTTTGTTCTTTTTGAACGAATCCTTCGCGAACGACACACTTTAGTCACGTCAGTCGCCGTACGGTCGCAAGCCGCGGCTGTGTATTTGGGCACCTGCACTCCAAAAAGGACCGACGAACGTTGACGGACTAAAATACAGGATTGCAAAATAAACGTCCAATATTTGTTTGCTCCAAACGTGAATTATAATTAACATTCTAAGCTTATTTTTTTTTTCTTTAATTTTACGATTAGGTACATAAAAAATCCCGTTCGGTAAGGCTCTGGACGGCAACAATATATACATATTTTTAACACGTGTCTTCGGAGGTGGGCACCTCACCTGCGACACTTGAAGACACGAATATATTTCAGTGTTTGAATCCTATTACTAAATATCTTAACATATAAATAGCATTGTGAACGCATTAAAAATATTAAATATTATATATATCAACTAATAAATGGATGTTGTGTAGTGAAAGGTTTTAATTTCATTGAATTTGAAAATATGAAGTAGCTGACGTTACAAATCACCCATCGCCCCCCAAAATCAAATCAGCGCCCCCCAATTTTTTCTGGGTCCCTTACCGCCCCTCTCTAGGCCTCCAGCGCCCACAAGGGGGCGTTATCGCCCACTTTGAGAAAGACTGCTTTACACCAATTCATAAACCTATTGTACGCAATATTATATTGTATACGAGATTTCCTGGGCAGTAGTAAATCCAGCGATGTTCTACTGGCCGCTTCATCTATCTCTTTGAATGGATCCATGCAACCAATACTTTCCCCTACATTTTCTTGCACTTGAAAGTTGATTTTAAGTAAAAACTAAAACGAGCTAAAACTGACAGGGTGAAGTAAACATGGCGTAACCAACCAGCATCAACAACGGGGGTTAGAATTCATTAATGAACGCCAACTTTAATAATGTTTATATTGGCAAGGTGCGAAGTATATGGTGGGGACAGCTGAATCGATTGCAGCGCTCGCTGAGGTTAAATTTTTTGATAAATCATGCTTGATTCAAATGTAAACTATTAGATAAAAATAATAAAAATGGTGCATAATAGTTTTTGTGTGCTTAAATATCAGAATACTGGCAGAAATAGTTACTGCAAATTTTAAACATTTCCAACTGCTAGTTGAAAATTTGAAAAAAGGTCAAAATGGATAAATGCAGTTAAAAGAAAAAAAGTAAGTTGCCGAATGACATTCGGGTTTCGAGGTTAGGCGAACTTTCAAATTTGACGTAACAAGAAGAAAAATTATCTTTTTCTTGCCGTGTACCGTTTGTTCCTGCCTTTCCTGAAGTTTTTAATTATTTGCGAGTTTTAAAAAAAAAAGATTATTTTTAATAGACTAAGGTTTTTAGTCTCCTGTGATTGTAAATAGAGAAAATGGCATAAAGCATTCAAGAAGGTTTTTTAAGTATATTGAAAAACCCTATACTCGTAAGTTTTTTCAGGGATTTTTCCTTATCGGAAAACTGATTTTTTTCTAAGGTTAAAAAAAAAAAATATTCATAAATTTAAAAAATAAATTAATATTTTTAAAAAATCTGTTTAATATGCTACATTTTTAAATATATTGTTTATTTTTTATACTGACATTTGTAATATTTTTTAACTTAATACGTAAAAAAGTCAGAGTTCGATTTAAAAAACTCCAAGAACTTTTTTTTTACACTTTTTATACTTACTTTCTAAGCTTTAAAATTGTTTATTCACATTGATATTGACTTATTTTACAGTGCTGAACGGGTTTATTATATTAATTTACGAAAAATAAATAAATATTATAAGTAATCTTACACCTCTCCCATGGATTAAGAGCATGATTTAATGCATCAGTCAGATGTCGTTGTCATCGCGCACGGTGCCAATACGACGCTATGTAAAACTATATCTTCCAGTTTTTAAATAATTTAATTTTTAACTGCATTATTGCGTTTGTAGAAAAAATATTGTATGACATTTGTGTTAAAAGTACGTTTTCAAAAACTCATGTGAATTGCAGAACTCGCTTCGCTCATTCTGCAAACTTTCACATTCGTGCCTTAAATTTTTACTTTTAACACTTGTATCATAAATAACTTTTTTACATTTTTTAAAATATTAGGTGAAATAACCATTAAAGCAGCTTGGTCCGTATTATTTTTATGGAAACAAAAGTAATGTTTCAAGCCGTCAAAATTTATCAAAATATTTCTAAGACTTAATTTTTTTCAACAAAACAAATAATGGATTATTCCGACGAAGAGCTTCCTGAAGGTATTGTGAAGGTTGCCAATGAGGTGAACATGAACAGCAATACACCCAGTTTTTAAATTAAAATTAAATTGAAACATCAAATGGCCTTGGCTATAAATTTGCAAAGTGCTATTAGTTACATATTTAATATTATTAGTACTAATAATAATACCCAATTAAAAAATGTATTATTTCTTTGTGAGAAATTATGTTACTAAAACAATAAATGTTTAAAAGTTAGTGTTGTTTTAATGGAGTCATAGAAACAATAATGTTCCCAATTTATGCGGAAAGTATCTTTCCCGCACACGAGTGCTTGCCCGAACGACGCGTGCGGGAAAGCATCACATTCCGCACTTATTAGAAAAACTACTATTATATGAACATAGGTCCGGAAATGTTTCGTTTTTATAATACTTTTTTTTTGTTTTTAATATTTTATTTGATATTTATTAAAAACCGGTTGAGATATAACGACGAGATTTGGTACCCGCAAATGTATTATTTAGGGGGACTTTTTAGGTATAAAATTGTTTTCTTAAGCGCTTAGGTCAGTGGCGTTCGTGCAGATAGGTCTTGACATTTAATGAAAAAAACTATACGCCAATGATTTTTGCAAAAATTTGTGTCGTTTTCTTAAAGCCAGATTAATACTGCTTGAAAGATTCTTCTCGGACTTTTTTCTTTTGGCCCACCCTTTTCTAAACAAAAATGATCTTACTGATCAGTACAATAAGCTATTTTCGGGATCGTTATCGACAAATAGTATTCTGGTAAAAGGTAAAATGCGGGCAAAAGCAATAAAATAAATTATTAACCAAAAAAGGTATAGATATATTGGGAGAGGTCACCCTATAGGTAAGAGAATAACTGCAAAGAAGCAAATAGGTACAAAGCAATAATACAAAAATTGTAAGTTTAGGTTTTTTATTTAATAAACTTGTGTGAAAAATGGTCTATTATATTACAAAAAGTACCCTTCCAATAGGGACTGTGTTTTTGGGAAAAACTCTTTCTATTAAAATCCATTAGACAAATGACATAATAATATGACTTTTTTTTCCAATTTTAAAAAGCATTTCACAAAATTTATTTTTTTAAAATTTTGCTATCAGAACTAATCCGAACAACCAAGCTTTTTAGAACATTTTTTTAACATATTTTTACAATAAATGTTAGGGTATTTCCACGTTTACTTGTAACAAATTTAAAATTTTTCATATTTTATACTATATGTATTACTATA
>JAHBCN010008569.1:0-38186 GCA_019359885.1 Listronotus oregonensis | reverse complement strand
ACAATTTTATTTAAACTTTTTTATTTAGGTTTATAGTCAATCCTCGAAGCTCCGGCGTTTCTGGGTTTGACTAGTCAACCCCGGGTCTGACTTGAAGTCTTAGTCAAAGCCCAAACAAATGAATTTTTTCGGCGTCTGACAAAAGAATTCCTTCAAACCTAGAAAAACTAATTTGGAAAACAAAAAAACTTAAAATAAAAGGGGGGGTTTTAAAACCCAGTCAAACTTTAATTAGTTTTTAGAAAGTCTCAGTTTGTTAAATTAGATGTAATAAAACTTTTTTTTTTTTTTAAAAAGTTTATTGCTGTTATATTGTCATAGTTAAAATATAAAAAATATATCGTATTGCGGCACCCTATAAAAAAAAAAATAGCCAACACTCTATCCAAACACAATATTAAAGTTGCTTTTAAATCTCAGAACAATATATCAATATTATTTATAACGCTAAAGATAAAACCAACAAATTTAATAAATCGGGAGTTAATAAGTTAAAAAATGTTCAGGATGTGAAAAATTTTATATAGGACAAAGCGGTAAGCATAAAAACTCGCTATTTAGAACATTTTAGATCATATAGACTACAAAAAACAGACTCTACTTTTGCTAATCATTGTTTAGAACAAAAACAAAATTTCCCAAAAATTTTAAAAATATTATAGAAATTTTTCACTAAAAAACCCCAAAGGGGCCATAAATTAACATCTGGAATCCCTAGAAATATAAAAAAGCAAAAAAAAAATGTACATCTTTTTACCAAACCGAACTTGTATTTTCCCCCCTATTTACTGTCGCCAAACCATAATAAACTTTTTTGCTCCCCCCTTTCCCCAGAATATTTTTTTAGGGTATATATTATTTTTGTATTGATACTTTAGTCTGAAAAAGTTTTTTTTTTTGAAAATGACTCTTGGGGTTGAAACTGCAGTAACAAAAATTTGAATATATTTTAGTGGTAAAAAAACATAGTAGTTTTATTTATCAGTGTTCTTCATGATGATTAATTACCACATAGTAACGGCTAATAGCATAAATTTTTTATAAAAAAATAGTCTTTATTCAGACATGGTGAGGCATTATGACATTAAAAATTGCACAATACGTCAGATCTCTTACATTTACAACTAACTACAACTAACCAGAACTAACCAAAGCTAACCACAACTAACCGCAAGTATAAACTTATTTAAACATGTTACAAATACAGTCGACGTTTGACCTGAGTCTGCCAGTGGCTTCTGGAATCGACTAGGCAAAGACCGAAACAGATTATTTTATTTTTCGACGTTTGACTGAAAAGTTGGGGGTTCGGGTTTTTACAAAAAAATATTTTTGCAAAGGCCGAAAGGGAAAATTTTTTTCGGGGTTGATATTGATTAGATCTGATAAAATTAACAGTTGATATGACTGGTTTTTAGAACGTCAGACATATCCAAACATTTTCCGCACAAAGAGTGTTGACGAATGATACAATGTAAGACTAATGGTTTTGAACCACCGTCATTTTCTACAGCCTTTGACACAAGAGCGACCACTCCTTTATCTTTCCCACTCATGTGTTTGCCTCCATCAGTTGTAATACATTTCAAGTTTTTCCATCGAAGGTTCTTTTGATTAATGGCCATTTCAACTCCTTTAAAAAATATCTGTACCAGTAGTTGTGCCATAGACTACTATACATATCAAGAAGTTCTTCGTGCACTTCATAGCTTTTATCTACTCCTCGAATATAAATCAACACCTGAGCAGTATCAAACCACATCGTTGACTCATCAAGGCCAAAAGAAAACCACTCAAAATGTCCATTTTTGTCGAACAGTTGAGAGGATATATTTTCAGCGATGTTTCTACCCTTCGAGCCACAGTATTTGCTGACATACTGACAGTTTTTAATAAATTTTCCTTTCAGGGCACAGTTCTTCGGCTACTGCAGTTATGCATTCTTTGATCATTTCTCCATCGGTGAATGGTTTTCCACGTTTGCAATTTCAAGAGCCACACGAAAGCTGGCACGGGTTGCGGCCTCTTGTTCAGTTTTGAGTTTTGTAAATGAAGATTGCTGCGATTTCAATCCGCGCTGCATAGCTTCGAATTTCTGTCCGCAAACTTCCTGTATATTTTGAGTAATTTTGAAAATGTTTTGTTTCATAATGACGTTTAATGTTATATTCTTTGAGAACGGCTATGCTTTCATTGCAAATCAAACATAGCGCCTTGTTACTGGACTCAATTACGAAATACTGAATGTTCCACTGATCTTTGAATTTTCTGCATTCACTATCAATTTTTCGCTTCTTTTCCATACTACTATTCACACACAAAGCAACAATTCAAATCAAAATACTGTTATAAAGATGTCTTAAACTTAAACTACGCACAAACACGTTTTAAGGAGGTATGCAATATTTTATTTAACAACAGTGTCATAGGAACTGACTTGTGGTTGCGCCACTAGCCTTCTTATATATTCCAATTACTGCCATCTAGAAGTGAGTGGAAGACACCAGAACTTTCTCGAACCAACGAGATTATTCTGTACGTGCTATAGCGCCATCTGTTAGCGATAGAAGGTACTACCTATTTCCGCTTGTGTCCACCAGATGTCGTGTCACGTTACTCCTCATGGCTCGTACTCTACGACTAATCTAGAAATTACAGATAATGACAGGAAAATTAATAATATGCAGTGTTGCCGTTTTGCGGACTTTAGTCCGATTTGCAGCCTTTTTTAAACGTTGTGTACTTTTTCGGACTTTTTTTCATCAGTGGACTATTTCACTTCTTACCACCGGCAACAATGATAATATGGTTTTGGCCCTCGGAACTTACTGGAGTAATCAGTATGGCCCTAAGGCTGGAAAGTTTGGAGACCCCTGTTTTAGATAATAAAGCGATCTTTTTTTTTGTTTTAATAAAAATTCTTTAATTCGCATATAGTGGCAGATATTAGCGGGAAACCCATTTTTCGGGCCTTCAGGGGCCATTTTCAGCCCTTTCTCACCTGTTAATGTTGATAAAAAAAATTTCGCTCCAAGGCATTTTCGAAGACCTTAGAATTGCGCCACAAGAAAAAACTGTACAGATTTATTTACAGCTGTGTCCCTTCATTTACTGCACTATAAATATTTTTTTAATAAAAATATGTATTATTAAATTTAATATTTTGTCGCAAATTATTATTATAATTATTATTTGCAATTTAAATCATGCTGGTTATATTAAAGAAACAACAGCCCTTTTTTTAAAAAAAGCTTGTTGAACATTTTAAAAAACATACATAAAAATGTAAAATTTAGCATTATTAGCAGCGAAATGATAAACCTTTTATTACTTGTGTTTTTTAGATCTGCTGGGGAAATGATACAAGACACAAAAAAAACGTTTTCCTATCAACAACTATAAAATGGAAAATGTATGTATTGCGTGAATTTCAACAGTAAAATACCAATCTCAATTTGTGTGCAAAATGTAATCCGTTTTTTCTCAGGACGAAATCCAGCGAGTATGAGGTACGAACGATCTTTTACATTTGTTTAAAGTATTTTTTGCTTTGCTTTTAAAAATACCAATAAAATATGTACCAAAAAATTTCAAAAATTTTTTATATATTAAATTTTAAAAATTTTCAAAGGCTTTATTTATGAAATTAAAAAAAATATAAGTATATTAGTACTGTCATGTAGAATAACAAAATAAGAGTTACAGAGAAAAGGACATTCCACGGGAAGTATAAATTTTTTTCCGATTTTTAAAAATAAATTATAGCTTTGACCAAATTTTTTAGACAACCGATTGTTAATATTTTTTTTACATATTGTACAGGATGTCTGCAAAAGTGTGGGAAATCTCCGGGATATAAAGAAAATACTTTAAAGTAATACTACAAGTTTATTTAAACTTTTTTCATTTAGGTGTTATAGTCAATCCTCGAAGCTCCGGCGTTTCTAGGTTTGACTAGTCAATCCTCAGGTCTGACTTGAAGTCTTAGTCAAAGCCCAAACAAATGAAGTTTTTCGGCGTCTGACTAAAGAATTCTCTCAAACCTAGAAAAAACTAATTTGGCCAGGCAAACGTCAAAACTTAATTTAATGAAATCGGGGTTTAACCAGTCAAACTTTAATTAGGTATTAGAAAGTCTCAGTTTGTTAAATTAGATGTAATAAAACGATTTTTTTTTATTTTAAAGTTTATTGCTGTTATATTGTCATAGTTAAAATATAAAAAATAGTATCGTATTGCGGCACCCTATCAGAAAAAATAGCCAACACTCTATCCAAACACAATATTAAAGTTGCTTTTAAATCTCAGAACAATATATCGAATATTATTTATAACGCTAAAGATAAAACCAACAAATTTAATAAATCAGGAGTTTATAAGTTGAAATGTTCAGGATGTGATAACTTTTATATAGGACAAAGCGGTAGGAGCATAAAAACTCGCTATTTAGAACATTTTAGATCATATAGACTACAAAAAACAGACTCTACTTTTGCTAATCATTGTTTAGAACAAAAACACAAATTTCCTAATTTAAATAATATAGAAATATTACACTATTCAACCAAGGGCCATAAATTAAACTATCTGGAATCCCTAGAAATATACAAAGGCAATAAAAATAATAATGTACAGGTTTTTCATTTATATTTTGACACGCATTTACAACTATAACTAAAAACGATAGAAAAAAACTTCCTTATAAAAGTTTTATAGTTTTTCTCCCATTATCTTTTGAGCATAATGAAAGAAACAAATGAGCTCAAAAATTTAAAAAAATGAATAGGTTAACTTTTTCAAATGGAACCCTGTATATTTTTATTTAGAATAAAAGCTCTTTTATCCCCTTTTTAAAAAAATATGTTTTTTGGTATTTCATTTAGACGTATTGAAAATATTTAAGTTTTTAATTAAAAAAACAATGAAAAATAAAAATAAATTACCTCAGAAAACAAATGATTTATTTATTACGAACTTTAAGTATAAATATTTACAAATTTTCGACGTAACCTCCACCATTTTCTCTGCACTTGAAAATGTTTCTCCTAAATTTTACGATTAATCGCGTTGAAAACAAATTCGGACCGGTTCCTTTAAGTAACATTATTTCTTTTAAAAATTTTTTTTGTCTTAGTATGTTATATTTTCTGGCCTTTCGTAATAAATTTTTTT
The DNA here is from genome assembly GCA_019359885.1 of Listronotus oregonensis. NCBI lineage: Eukaryota > Metazoa > Arthropoda > Insecta > Coleoptera > Curculionidae > Listronotus > Listronotus oregonensis. The sequence goes on along the minus strand of JAHBCN010008569.1, from coordinate 33,014 downwards.
TTGGGGGTAACCCCAAAAAAAATATATCCAGAGGATTTAAGTCGGGCTATTGGGCGCCATCTAATAGTGCCATACCTTCCTATAAATTCCGTTTTCTCGCTAAGATACTGAGTTACTGGTCCAACATTGTGTGGGTGCCCCATCCTGGTGCCAGATAATGTTTCTGTATTGCTGAAGAGGAATGTCTTTGAATTTTCGATCTTTTTTTGAAAAAAATACAGATACCTACCCCCGTTAAGCCCTTTAAAAAATTACCCGGTCCAATAACCACTCCCCAACATCCCCCCCAAAACTGAAGAGACCACGTCCTTGTATCAACAGGTTGGATTTTGTAAAAGTTTTCAAATAATGCTTGTTCTTTCTATTATACATCCCCCCGTAGTGAAAGTTGCTTCTTTAGTAAATAAAATGTTTTTAAAAAAATTTCCATCGTTTGAAGATTACGAATCATTTTTTGGGCAATAATTAAGTCGTTCAATCTTATGAGCGTCGGTTAAATTTTGAACTGGCAAAATTTGAAAGGTAAAATTAGGTTTCTTCAATGTACTGTGAATTTTTCCCCAGGTTGTTTGTATAATTTGAAAGGGAAAGGGGAATTGAACTTTCGGGATTTTCAAAAAAAGTTATATCCTTAGATTTGTTTTGTTCTCTAAAGTAAACACCTTCAAAATAAAGCAAAATATTTAAATCTTGCTCTTCATTTGCAGCCTTTCTGTTTTCTTTTAACTTTTTGTTTCTCTAAACCACGACAATATAAGTTACCCCGAGTTTCTCAAGGTATTCCCTTCCGGGAAAACGCAAGGGTGGTAAACAAGAAGAGTGCTCGATTTTTTTTTTTATTTGTCCGCAGATACAGGTTATGTTTGGACGTCTCCGTTTGCCCATTTGCCCGGAAGGTAGATTTATTTTATTATTTTTGTTAAATATTAAACTTTTAAAAACTATTTTGGATATGCACTTACTTTTAAAGAACGAATGTATAACATTTTAAAAAAATTACCCTTTTATACTATTGTAAAAAAACAAAAAACCAAACGAATTACGTCCCCATACCGAATTGACGTTTAAATTGCCGTATATGGGTTAAATGGGATCGAGCACTCCTTGTTAAGTTTATTACCCTTGGGGAAAACGTTGGTGATATTCTCTTGAACTTGCAAGATGTTTTCATTATTTGCGTAGAAAGACGTATTATTTCGTGTTTTTGATCTTCGGTATATCATATTAAAATTTAAATATTTTTTTAAAGTAAATGAAGCGACGCCAAAATATCAAGACGTGTCAAGGTGCTGTCAAAACCCTATAAACAAAGCAAGTCATTTGTTTTCAAGGCAATGCTGATTTTATTTTCCATTGATTTTAATCAAAAACTTAAATATTTTCAATACGGCTAAATGAAATACCAACAACTATATTTTTAAAGGGGATGAAAATAGCTTTTATTCTAAATAAAAATATACAGGGTGTTCCATTTGAAAAAAGTTAACTTATTCATTTTCTTAACTTTTTTATGCTCATTTGTTTCTTTCATTATGCTCAAAAGATAATAGAGAAAAAACTATGAAACTTTTATATAGGAGGTTTTTCTATCGTTTTAGTTATAGTTGTAAATGCGTGTCAAAATATAAATGAAAACCCTGTACATCTCTTAATGACAAAAACCCAACTTGTATTTTCCCCGCTATTTACTGTCCCAAAAACCCTAATAAACTGTTAATTGCTCCGCCGCTTCTAAGAATATAAATTTTCCATGAGGTATAAATTCACCTTATTTTTTTATTGATACTTTAGTCTGAAAAAAAATTTTGTTTGAAAATGACTCTGTGAGTTAAAACTGCAGTAACAATAATTGTGAATATATTTTAGTGGTAAAAAAAAAATAGTAGTTTTATTTATCAGTGTTCTTCATTATGATTAATTACCACATAGTAACGGCTAATAACCCTCAATTTTTATAAAAATAGTCTTTATTCAGACATTGAGGCATTATGACATTAAAAATTGCACAATACGTCAGATTTTTCTTTTAAAAAAATTTAACCAAATAACCACAACTAACCGCAAGTATAAACTTATTTAAACATGTTACAAATACAGTCGACGTTTGACCTGAGTCTGCCAGTGGCTTCTGGAATCGACTAGGCAAAGACCGAAACAGATTATTTTACTTTCGACGTTTGACTGAAAAGTTAGGGAACTTCTGGGTTTGACTAAAAATACTTTAGTCAAAGGCCGAAATTGAAATTTATTTCGGGGTTGATATTGATAAGAACTCTGGACAACGTTTTTTACTAACCTTAAACTATTGAATACAAATTAGGTACTCTTTATTTATGTCGCTAATTCTAACCGATTTTGAAAAAATTTCACTTCATTTACACTTTAAGTCCCCTAAGTTCTGTCGGGTTAAATATGGAAAAGAGGAATTATCTCCCGTCACCCACAAAATAGTTTTAATAAATAGTTAAACATTTAGTTTTACATTTTCTGACTTACCCTCTTCTTTCGATAGAAGTGTACTTGACAGTGAAAGAAAAACCCTTTTACGTGTGACAGCACAATTAGCAAAACAACTTTTACTTCGATGCAAACTTTTACCCCTGCTTAGTTTACGCCATAGAAGTTTTAATTAGTTAAAATAATTTGGAAAAGTCAACAGGCGCTTTCCCAACATACTAGACAGGCTGTAAGCATTTTAATTACTAAAACCAACTAATAACATGAAACAGAAAGGCCTTTTGTAGCAATTTCTGAAAAATATCTTTAAATTTTAACTTTTATTAGGTTGCATTACCTAAGAGAATTTAAATGTAGATAACTTTAAGAGGCCAAATTGTCAGTTTTATCTCACAATATTAAAAAAAAGGTTTTTTTTAGTATTGTGGTAAATAAAAAGTGAGCGCAAAAACATCATATGATGATATATGATGAATACGAATAAAAATAATTCTAATTGTATTTTTTCTAGTGATGAGCGAGGTCTTGGTCTTGCGGTCTTGGTCTTGGTCTTGCAGCAAGACCAAGACCGAGACCAAGACAAAGACCGCGTTTTCGCTTGCAAGACCAAGACCAAGACCGAGCAGTGCAAGACCACGCAAGACCAAGACCCACCTGCAAAACTCTTGCACTTCTGCTACTTTTTTTTTAAATATTATTATATTTATTTTTATATTTAATATACAGAGGTATTTCATATAGAAATGAGAAAAAATGTGTTAAGAACTGACAGAAAAAGTGAATATTTAATGAGTAACATCACTAGATGCCACTAACAGGGTTGATCAAAAATTTCCAAAATTCAGAAAAACATTTTTTTCACACTGTAAGAAGTGGCACCATTAGATTGCTTCTTAAAACACAAGATATAAATGTAAAAGAGATATACTAATAGAAATATATTTTTTATCTCATATAGGAATACTTTTTATATAAATGGATTTTAAACATCACTTCCGGTTTGGATGGAAAAGTCAACACAGTGCCAAAAAATAATAATGATATCATTTTTTTCAAAACCGGAAATAATATTTAAAAACCCTATAACCATCTCCGTTAACATTGTTTATATATGACAGTTTTACAATTTTCAGCATAATATACAGGGTCGTGATTTTTTAAATGGATTTTTTGCCATAATTTTTTATGTTAAGTTAAAAGCTAAAAATAAGAGGGTTTTCTTAAGTGGCAATGGATTCTTCGGAGAATTCTTAAATACAAAATAGGTTCATATATTTTGCCCTTTTTTTCATAATTTTTGTTTCTTCAGTTTCTCACCATCATAAACGGTTTCAGAGATATCAAGCTTTGTCACACTATTGAGCCACCTTGTATATGCCGAATGTTTATAAAGCATTTGTACCAACTTTGTACGGCAAATGTTTGACTAATTTACAGAGAAAAAATTCATATAAACTGAAAAGATTCCTGAATGTTTTTTTTTAAACCAATGTTTAGATATTAGAATCATTTTCACGGAAATTTCACATCTGGTTGAAGTTTTTTTGAATGCTCACACAGTACACAGTTTTCTATTTGTTTTAATTTTATATGATTCTTCAAAGAAAATTTAAATAATTCTTATCACTAAAATGTTTCTATGTGTCACCTAATCTATAAAAGCAGGTTGTGTTTCAATTCAACTAAAAATGAGGCACTATAAATAAACCCCTACATTTAAAATATGCTTTTTAATCAAATAATTCAAATGTACCTATAAGGTTAAAATGGGTATATTTTAAAATTTAAGGCAAAAAATATAGCATATATATTTATTTATTTTTAAGTATCAAAAAAATATATTTTATTTAAGATTACTTAGTTTAAATTATTTCTGCCAAAAAAAAGCAAGACCAGCAAGACTCTTGCAGCAAGACCAAAACCAAGACCAAGACCGGGTGGTGCAAGACCAAGACCAAGACCCACTTTTGGCTTGCAAGACCAAGACCAAGACCAAGACTAGCCCGGTCTTGGTCTTGGTCTTGCTTTGCTCATCACTAATTTTTTCTATAAAATAAAATCTTAAAAATAACAAATAATTTATTTTTATATTAATAAGGGCGTAAAATAGTTAAAAATCCACCCTTGAACTTGCTAAGGGGGTTAAATCATCCCCTAAATATGAAAAAAATATATAGTTACTTGAAAAATCTAAGAGAAACTATTGGGATATTGTAAATTATTTGATATTTAAATCGTGTACCTTTCACCGATATCTATTAAAGGAAACCACCCCTGTAACGAGGAGGTGAACTATCCCCGAACGTAGTAACATACGAAAATATTATAGCAATATAAGGAAACTATCAAATATTTTATAATAGATCTTACTTTTCTTATCAAAAAAATTAAGCTGACTTTTTATGGGACATTAAATTATCCGCTAAATATGAAAAAAAATCACTTAAAAAATCTAGAAAAAAATATTCAAAAGATATTCAAAATTATTAGAAATTCAAATCAAGTACTTCTCACCAGTATCTATAAGAAAACAACCCCTACAGGGTTGCGGTTACTCTTTGCGAGTGTTTGTCATCCGATAAGGTGTGCCGCTATAAAGTTCGTCGTTTTATTTCTCTAAAAATTTACATTTTTATCTTATTTAGCCTTAAAAATAAGGGCAAATTTCTAAAGACAATAGAATTTTTAGTTTTTGATATATTTCCAGTTTATTTCCAGTTTATTATTATTATTCTTAATACACACTGGTATATATTTGTATTTTTAAAATTTTCTAAATCCTACTTTTCGAGATACCCATCGCCGCAAATCGTCGTAAAACACACATATTATTAAATTACATTAGCATGTATACCTTTAACTTTTTTTTTTCGCAAAAAAAAGCTTTAAGAATATTAAAAAAATATATATTTAAAGCAACTGGGAAAAGTTGTGTAGTAGAAGGAATCTAAATATCCAAAAATATTCCCTGCATGCGTTTTTTCATATTAACATTTTATTAAAATTTCATATTCTGCAAGCCGAGCTGGAAAAAATACATATCTGCTTTTGTATCAACTACTTTTCGTTCCTGTAGATTAAAAAAAAACAAGGCGGTAAATGAAAAATGTAAACAGACACGTTCGCCTCAAAGTTTGTAATAAGTGTTGTATTATTTATGAGTGCCAAAGCGTACAGCTTAACAAGGCACTATGGGAAAGATTATATATAGGAACAATATTCGTATGTATTTAATTTTTTTTATCTTGGGACAGTCCACGAAGGCTGATGCCTAAGTACTAACGTACCGTGGGTATTTTCAGTATGGTGAGAGGGAGTTTGTTCACACGGGACTTAAATTTTTGGAGATTGGGAGGAGAAGGAAAACTTCTGCTGGCAGCAGGTTCCATAGTCTTGACACTCTAGGGATGAAGGAACGAAGAAAGCGGGAAGTTCGGGGCCTCTCTAACTGAACTGTAAAAGGATGCATACAAGTTGCACTACGTGTTGCTCTGTTGGGAGCTGCCAGAGAAGGAATTATACTGGCCAACTCCTCTGAGCAGAAGCCGTAAAAATACCTATAGAAGAGCGACCGATCCCCTACAGCTCGACGGTGGGCAAGAAGAGGAAGCCTTTTCTGTGTTGTTGAATGGAGTCCAGAATGCTAAGTGTTGTAGGGGACGCCATTCCCCAGACATGAGAACAATATTCTAAAGAGGGTCTGATTTGGGATACATACAGAGTGTACAGATTGGAAGAAGGAAAATATTTTCTGGCTCGGAAGAGAAATCCAATCTTTTTTGAAGCTGCCGAAGCTATGGATAAAATGTGTTTGTGCCAGTTGAGGTTATTCTCAAAAGTAACGACGATTAAACGACTCTTTGTTCTGCAGATCTTGGCCGATCATATGTAAGGGATGAGCATTTGCAGACTTTTTTCGCGACAGCGAACATGTCTGTGTTTTCGAGGCATTAAACTGAACAAGATTTTTGGCGCCCCAATCCAAGATAAGTTTGAGGTCTTGTGAAAGAGATATCTACATTGACCTGCGCTTGTTTTCGAAATCAGGATTACACGGTGACTTAAGAAATTGAATACTAGAGTGAAGGGTACTATCGTCAGCAAAACTATGAATGGGATTGATTGTGGAAGAGAGAAGATCGTTAATGTGTAGAAGAAACAGCGTGGCTGCCAGCACTGAGCCCTGGGGCACCCCAGCATTAATTTGGTAGAAGCTGAAGGAATGACCATCTACACTAATTGATATACGTCGATTAGAAAAGAAACTGGAAAGCCAAGAGCAGAGCTTAGGTGAAAGACCGTAAGAAGGAAGTTTGTTAAGAAGCCCATCATGCCAGACCTGATCGAAACCTTTGGATATGTCAAGAGCAACGATCTGGGATTCACCAAGAAACTCAAGGGACTTGTTCCAGTTGTGTGAGACAAAGGAAAGAAGATCAGCTGTGGATCTACTATGACGGAATCCATATTGTCTATCATGTAAGATCTTATGTTTTTCCAGATACTTTAGGATTTGGGAATTAATGAATTTTTCCATTACTTTGCAAACAACTGAAAGAAGAGATATAGGTCTATAGTTGGAAGGGAGACTTTTGGATCCTTTTTTGGGGACAGGTTGCACACGTGCAGCCTTCCAACTCTCCGGGAAAATGCCCGTGTCGTAAGAGATTCGAAAGAGGCGAGTTAAGATGGGTGCAAGCTCGGGAGCACATTTTTTTAAGACGATTGCTGGTATGCCATCCAGCCCAGACGATTTTTTAGTATTAAGAGAAGAAAGAATACGCTTGATCTGTTTGACTTTAAAAATTATATCGGACATTTTATGAGAAACAGGGACAACCGTTGGAAGGGGAAGATTAATAGGAGGATCAAGCGTAGAATTGGCAGCAAATTGTTTGGCAAAATAACTGAATATAAAATACGAAAATTGCTTATTTTAATGTTTCTCAACTTGCGCTAGGTTTGGGGTTTGATAGGTAAAATGTAGCTATTTTCTTCGTTTAGTAACAAAATCCTGCCTACGTGTTAATTTCAAAGACAATTATGATCGCAAAACTCAAGTTCAATCAGATTGCATACTTCCTTCGCTTACTTAAAGCGGTTTTTTTTTGCTTAGAAAAGATTAAATAAATGCATCCAGAAGTATCGAAGATATTGTTAACATTTGTGAACTCTTTGCGGCCATACTTTTAAAATATTTTATATGTTTTGTGATTCATTTATTTTCTTGTTATTACTGTTGTTTGGTTAGCCCGTTGGCCTTTAAACACGCTTCAAAACCAGTTTTGAATGAGTCCTAAGCCTGGATAAAATGTGAAGGAAGGTTCGACGTGTTAATAATTTTTTACAAAATGGAATCGTAATTTAAACTAGGTCGGTTATCCGATTGGGGTACCTAAATTTTTCCATTTTTATTTTCATTTCCTTCTATATATCGAGAACGAATAAAAAAATCGTGATGCGGTTTTCACAAAAATTTAGCCAATTTTATATGAACTCACAACTTATTAGAATTAGTCAAGAGCAATTAACCATTTCATAACACTTTTTTTTAATGACAAAAATATGTAACCGCTGCAGATAATGCCGTCTTGTTTATGTGTTTTAAACTAAACGTTTTAGCAAAAACTTTCTTTTAAAAGTCCATAAAATGAATTTTTCAACAAGACCAACATTATTTTAATCGGTTAAAGGGTTCAAAAAATATTAAAATGTAAATATTAAACAATGCATTGGCCTTTTTCCCCCTATTATGAGATATACAAATAAATGTTTCAAAGCAAAATGATGTGGTATTACCCATACTATCAAATGATGTTTTTAAAGTTATAGCTCTTCGCCCGACTTCCCGAGATAGCGTTAATTTCATGTTTCTTTATAGCAGTAATATCCAAGTACAGTCCCGGCAAGTTGATTACCAATATTTTTAACTGAAACTTCGTTTGACGAGTCTACCACAGTTTTCCCGAGTATGTAAAATCAACTTGGGGGGCCTGTACTGTGGACTATAAGGCTCTTTATGCATCCATTTACAGTCCAACGTGAGGACTCTGTAGTTCCTAAAATTGACAAACTTAACTGTAAAAGGGGGAATTCAAACCATTTCGAACGAATATATGGGTGTGTGCCAAGTTTAACTACAAGAAAGCAATAGTATTTTAATACTATAAAACCCCGGGTAACTTTAATGTTAAAAAATTATTTTTTTTACTAACAAAATAAAAATATTAAAAAAAAAGCTGAGAATTTAATGTGGTTGTTTATAGTTTAATTTTTATTTTATCTATTTTTGTTTTACTAAGGAATATTTATGTTATTAGGTAATTATTTTCCAAAGATCTTATCTATTTTGGTTAAACTGAAAAACATCAAACAAAAGGCTTGTCCAGTTGCGAACTAAAGGGAACCTTTGGTTGAGTTTGTCACATGTTTTGTTTCTATGGGGAAATTTACTTTGATTGGAAGTGTTTGGTGTTTCTGGTTCCTCTCTTGGAATGTCGAATATTTAAACATTCAGAGGCGGAGGTCGAAGGTTTTATCCTTATTTTTGGGAAATTTGGTGTTTGTAATTTTAAATGGTGTTTTGTTTTTCTACCCTGTATATACTTTTTTTTAGTTCTTATTCGAGTTTTTAATAGTATTTTAATAGTATTACTATTTTTTAAAATGAACAAATTTCCCGGGAAAACACTACTTTAAAACAAGATAAGTGATAACAAATGTTTATAGGTAAGTAAAACAGTAATCATGTTTTTCTATTGGGTTTATACATTAAATATACGAAAGAAAGAGCTTTATAATATGTAGCGGCATCTAAAGTTGGCAAGTCATCAGTTTGCAACATTTTTTACGAAGAGGGTCTTTATTCGTCTTTATACCATTTTTTCGTCAAAAAAATATATAAAAAGTATTGTTTTTATTAAGCTGTTGGGGAAGAACAAAGAAAGCTCCAACTGATGATTATGCAACCCGTTTTTCACCAAAAAGACGAGTAATACGCTTTTATTTTTAGAACTTAAAACCCGTTATACACAGAATAAAGCATACAGCTTTTCATAAATTAAATAAAAGCCAGTTTTAAATACACTTTTGTCCATTTTATTTTTGTTAATAGATTTTGCAATGAAGAAGCCGCAAGCAATTCTCTAAAATTGCCACTTAAACGTAAGCTTGGATCGGGTATCTCTTTACACCGGAGTCCCCGATCAACTGTACGAAAAAATAATAAAGAAAGATAAGAACGGTTGAAAAATAACCCCAATTTAAATGAACAACCGAAAAAACGACGGCGTCTTTTCTTGTTTGGAAGGATAAAATTTTGATTTTCAATATATGACAAAAATAGGTTTTATCTTTTAATTCAAAGTTGTCATGACAACTAGAAAATTGTTGCAAAAATTTGCAGAAGATTCAAATTTTTCATATTCTAGGAAAACACTTAAGACGTTATAATATCAAACGGTTTTTTTTTGGCGTAAATGTCGAAATAAAAGAAAAATTTTAATGGAGCGTCCTAATATATTACATTGGACACAAATTTATGGGATGTCCGCCGATGGGGTTAACAAAGAGGGCAAATGGACCAAAATTTGAAAGATACGACAAAAAGTCATTCCGATAAAAATTTTTGCTTGCCGAAAAATATGAATTACCATGAGAAAATAAATTTATCACACGGGCCTCCAAAAATGCAAAAAAATAAATGAAACAAGAGCAATAAGTCATTTTTGGCCATTTAACGTGAGAGGATTACATAAAAAATTCCCCCAAATTTCTTTAATCCGATTTAAAACTAACTAAAGAAAGTTTGAATTTATAAAAAAATTTAAAAAATTGACATTTTTTTATTTTCTTCTTTTACTTGATTGTTAAAAAATTTGCTAAAGGAATACACAATTTTAAAAAATTATTTTATGTTTTTAAGGTGTTCCTTGAATCATAAAAGTCTTTATATGATAGATAGTGATCAGATATTCAAAAAAGTATTAAGTTAGAACAGATAAAAGGTTTCTTGATATATAGTCTATAAAAATTTATGGAGAGGCAAAAAGATGTGCAAAATTGAACGTAATAAAAGGAAAATTGGGATAAAAAAGACCGTAAACATAAAGGGTTTATGACATATAGGTTGTAACATTAAGGTCGAATGTTATATAAGGAATAAGTATAAAGGTGTTTCTTTAATTTAACTGGATATTCAATAAGTTTGGTCGTTGGGCGCCATTAAATTCGTCGCCTTATGTACTGATATCAAAAAATATGATTCTTTATTTTAATTTTTTTTAACTTGTCAAAATTTCGTCGTTAAAAATTATAAAGAAAATATTATTAAAACAAAAATAATCTTAAATAATTCTCTAATATGATATTTAACTATGTCTTTATTTAGCATAATACATCAATTATTACGAAAAAAATATGGATAGAAATTTTGCCTAGTTAAAAATTTGAATTTTAAAGCCGAACTGAAAAAAAAATGATAGAAAGCATTATTTAAATAAAAAATTAAAAATTATATTTTTGATATCAGTGGCAGATTCCCAAATAAAACTAATTTTCTGCAGAATTTTTTTTGTGAAGACCTTTATCTGAAATACCAACCGCATTTTCTAAAAACGTTAACAAAGAGGTTTCTAAAGGTGCCTGTTAAGAATAATATATTAAGAAAATTCCAACTTACGCCTTTTAAAAATCTCAAGTTTAATTGTTTTCGGCAATGCACCTTTTAGACCGACCCTTCGCGGAGAAAAAAAAAAAAAAACCGATTTTTTACTTGATACGGGTGATATTTATAGCCAAAGAAATAGATAGATGCACCTATTAAAAGTTTACTTCACATATAAACATTAACTTTAATTAGAAAAAAAAAAGAGGTTTTAAATCAACTTTTACAGTATGCCAATTGGGGAAGCATAATAGATTGCCAAATCCAAAAAAAAGTTGCAGGCAGACGGTTTTCCCAGTACAAGAGTAAAGCATACAATGCTAGTTCGCAAAAATCGTTTTTTTAACTTTAAACCTTTTTTACAGTCTGCCGAGACTAATGTGTGCATGATACTGACGGATTTTTACAAGGCAGACTGTTTTCCGATTTTTAAATATTGATACATAAAAGTTATTTAAAAATTTTTTACAGTATTTCAGAACAATTTTTTTAAGTGTAAAAGTTATTTAAATATAAACTTAACAGTTCACAATATTGAATAAAACAAATGGCAGACGATTTATGATGGTACATCTAGCGTTGATTGAAATTTTGAATATTATAAACGCGGGTAGGCAGGTAACGTAAGATTGATGGGGTCAGGTAAAGTTAGGTGCACTACGATGTTCTTTAGCATCATGATGCCATAACCCTACCTGACCCCGGTTAATCTTTCATCACCTGACCATGGCGCCCTTTAACGCCACTTGACCCCGGTCAATCCCGGTTTTTCTGTGTAATTAAAATTTATCATAATAGTTTTAGAATAAAATAAGGATTTTTCTGAGAATTACAGTTCACACACATTACTTAATTGGGATTCTGGAAGTTTATTTTAACATCAATATTTTTCAAAATTCTTTTTTTTAAAAATTATTTTTGTATAACATCTAAAAAAAGTAATTTGTTTTGTGTGTAAAATATTCATAAATTTACCACAAAAAAAACTTTACCCAATAATTCTGAAATATTTCACACATTTGATGTAAAAATGTTTTAATAATAAAAATTAAAAAAAAAATTAATTTAATTATTATTAATAAAAAAATACCTAAATATTTATTTAAATTTATTTGAGAAGTATTCTAAAGATTATTAAATTAAAAAAAAAGAAAGGTATGGAGTGGAACCCAACCCCGGAATAGGTTTTGCTGTTTGTTTTTTCAAAATAGTTATTGGTAAAATTTTTGACAGAATTTGTAAAATATTGCAAAAAAAATTTCACAAAAAAAAAATGGATAATATAAGAAAATCTTATTAAAACAGTTTCGAAATCTAATATATTCAAGTAGGGCAAGTAGGAAAACAAGCAGTGACGTCGTTATAAACTCGACCAAACCCGGAGCATTTTGTGTTATGTGACAAACGTTTAAAAATAATTTTTATGTACGGATTTAAAAAAAAATAAATTTTAAAGTTAATAAATAAATAACCATTTTTAAACTACCTTTACAAATTGTCTGCCATTCAATAGTTTGTTTATTTATTACCTAAGTATTGTTTGAAAACAATGGCAGACTGTAAAAAATTGTTAACCATTGTAAGTTTTTTTAAAAGAACTCCGTCTGCCTAATTTAAACTTCGTGAATTAGTATGCTGATAATTTTAGAAATATTTATTGTAAAAGTTGTTATTTATTCAATAGGCAGACCAAAAAAAATTTTTTTAAATACCGTGCAAAATTTTTAAGTAACTTGTATGCATCAATTTTTAAATATCGAGAAACAGTCTGCATTGTGAAAATTCGTCAATCTCATGAACACATCAGTCTAAATTGTGCTTGGCAGACTGTAAAAAAGTGTTTAAAGTTACACGATTTTTTTGCGAACAGCATTAGTATGTTTTTCTTTTTTTACTGGAGAAAACCGTCTGCCTGCAACTTTTTTGTGGATTTGGCAATCTAGCCTTTGTTCAACAATTGGGACTGTAAAAAGTTGATTTAAGAAGTTTTTTTTTGCTAACTAAAGTTAATGTTTATATATGAAGTAACACGTTGCGGAACTTAATAGGTGCATCTATCTATAGCTTGTGGCTATAATTATCACCCGTATCAAAGGCAGCCTGTAAAAAATCGGTTCTTTTTTCTGCCGCGAGCGCTCGGTCTATTTGGGGAGTTATCAATCACCAAAATTTCATAAAGATCGCAAGAGGTTTCTGAGATATGAAGGTGGCTTCATAAAAACTTCGACGTGGATGTGGATTCAATTTTCTTACTTTTAGATAAAAAAATTGAAAATCCTAAACCCCCAAATTACCTTGACCAAGGTTTCAAGATGTTTTCCCTTGCCCCATACCCGTGGCTCGTATAATAAGCCAGGACATTACACCTACACCTATTAGTCCATATCATAAAAAATACTAATCCGGTTTAAAAATATCTTTACTGCTGTATCTTCTACAACCCTTTAAGGGTGAGTCAACGAAAAAGTAAAGTTCATTATTTCATTGGTTTCAAAAGTTATGAAAAAAATAAGTAAATACAAAAGATGTAAAGATTTTTAAAGATGCAAATTTAAAATTTTTTTTAAAGTATACAGGGTGGCTCAAAAAAGGTGACGAATAAAACATACATTTTTTTAAATGAAACCCCCCATTTTTAAATTTTGTTTTGAATTCCTTTTAAAATTCTTCAACTTTTTTATTAATAATAATGCATACCTAAACCTAATAGTTTTTCCAATATTTCAATTTTTCTTTTTTCCCGAAAAAAATTGATAGCGCCATTATTTTTGAAGGTAGATCACTCATATTTAATATTAGGACCATTTTAAAGAAAAATCTCGATTTTTTTAAATGGCCACCATATATATTATTAAAAGATTTTTACAAAAACCCACAATTTTATTAAGTATGTCATATACCTTCTTTCTTTTCAAGACTATTTAAAATTAGTTGGCCATTTTTAAATTTTAAATTCACAAAAAAAAAGTAATTAATAATAAATACCTATTACTACAAATTAACTTATTTTTAATTATTATTATGGCGCAATAAATGTTCAAAAATATGCCCTTCTATTGATACACATGTTTACCTTTTCGTATATTTTCTTGGACGTTCCTTAGCATAAACGGTGTTATTCTCCTGCACGCGTCCCGAATCCTATTTTCCATATCTTCTGCTATTGTGGGGGATTCACAAAAATGATTTTTAACATATCCCCACAAAAAGAAATCTAGTGGTGTTGTCACAGGGATCGAGGGGGCCATCCAATGAATCCACCTTACCGATCCATTTCTGTGGGTAATGTTATTTAAAAATTCCCGAACTTCCGATGGTAATGCGGAGGAGCTCCATCTTGCTGAAACCACATTTGTTGGATCTCAATGTTATCAAATTTTGAAGAAGTTGAGGAAATCATTTTTGCAAAAAGTTTAAATATCTAGGCCCGTTAACTGTTTTGCGAAAAAAATATGGTCCAATAACATTAAAGTTTTTATTCCAAACCACACATTAAGTGACCAATGGTTTTGGTTTTGCACTTCCCGTACCCAGACTGGATTAACTGTTGAATAATAGTGCATGTTATAGATTAATCACCTTATTGCAAGTAGTTTCATGGAAAACATTATTTTAGACAAAAAATTTGGATCGGCCTTTTTATTGCTTCATTTATAACCAATTTCCTTTGTTCAAAATCGCGGTCTGAAGTTCTTGGTGTAGTTCCAAAGGGAAGGGAATATTTGTGTTTTTAGTGGTGCGGTTAACGGTAGATTGGGATGTATACATAAGCTAGCTATTGACGGCTACTGACCTGGGGAACTTTAACTTGAAGTAAAATTTCCAATTATTTTTCCTCATTGGGCATTCCGGTTTACCACTTTCCGTGTTTCATATTCAATACACCACTAGCATTAAACTGTTCCATTTAAAAAAAAGATTGCCAGTCGGTACACGTCTATTAGGGATTGCCTTTAAAGCTTACTGCCAACAAAGAATTTCTTTGCGCCTCACCTAGTATATAAATCATATCAATTAATTCAGCTTTGGAAAACCCATACTTATTATTTTTTAAATTTATGACACCACAATAAATTTTATGAATTTATTTAATTAGATGTCAGGTTAAAATTTGACAATGTCATTTTGTCATGGCCAATAATGATAGCAATAGTATTGAAGAAAGAAGGGTAAATATTGGAAAAGTTAAAATAAATCGCAAAGTATTAAAAATGATATACTTAATAAAAGTTGTGTGTTTTTTTTTAAGATCTTTCAGAAAAAAAATAATATATATGGTGGCCATTTAAAAAAACCCAGATTTTTAATTTAAAATGATCCAAATATATTCGTTTATTTTAACACCCTGTAGATTAAAAAATTCCTTGCATAATCTTTTAAAAATTTAATAACGCTAAATCAAATATGGGATTTTATTTTAAAATAATGGGTTTTCGTAATTTGTTTGCGGGGTGTGAAAATTATTTTCTTTTTAGAAAAATTTAAATATTTTAAAAACATTAGGTTTATATGCATTTTTATTAATAAAAAAAAATTAAAATTTTAAAGGGAATTCAAAAAAAAAATTTAAAAAAAAGGGTGTTTCATTTAAAAAAATGTATGTTTTTTCGTCACGCTTTTTTGAGCCAAATTTTAAAATAATTTTAAATTGTGCATCCAAGAACTTTACATCTTTTTTTTTATTTTTTTTCTCATAACTTTTGAAACCAATGAAATAATGAACTTTACTCTATCGTTGACTCACCCTGTATAACCCCAAGACTGGTTGGTTGATTTTTGACATTTGACATTTTCGGTTGTCTAAATAATGCCTGTCTTCACATTCGCACAGGATATGGTAGGCTGTTTCTTCCCCCTCGTCGCACATTCTGCAACCTGGGTCCCCATTATAAGAGCCTATCTTATGTAAGTGTCTTCTTAGGTTATCGTACCCTGTTAGTAACCCTACTGTTATGCGAAGTCTTTTGCTGTTTTGTCTGAGTAGTTCTTTTTTCTTTTTTTGTATGGGCCACTTATAAAGCTTTTTCCATGTCTAATTCTACTGAGGTTTCCCCAGTATTCCCCGTGTTTGTTTCGGATCCATTCCGCTCATCCGCTTTTTCGTTGCCTTCTATTCCCGAATGTCCTGGTACCCATAGAAGAGTTACCCTGCTGCGTTCTCCCAAGATTTCCAGCTCTTTTTGGCATTTCTATGTCAGCTTGGACGTTACCTTGTTGTTTACTAGTGCCCCAAGTGACGCTTGGCTGTCTGTTATTATGTTATTTTGTTTTGCACAGTGCAGTAAAGCATATATTTCCGTTTGAAATACAGTGTATTCCTAGTAAAATGGAGAATTATGAATTCCTCATTTTACTGTACACGCCCGCTCCAGTTCCCTGCCTGGTTTTGAAACCATCCGTATACCAGGTAATGTCTCCAACCGTCCCGGGAAGATCGGGTTGCTGCCACTCACTTTAATCTGAAATTTTCACCTCGAAGTTTTTGTTAAATGAGTATTGGGAAATCATCTGGTCTGTTCTCTCGTCCAAGATATTGCCGCTAACCTCACTTTTGATGTTGTTGCGTCCCAAACTAGCGTAGACACCAGTTGGTTTCTGTGGCATTCATTCTTGCCTCTCCCATCACTATGAGGTTAAGTGGAAAGGTCTAAGAGACACTTAATGGCTGCCGTTGAGGTTGTTTTAATTGCTCCTGTTATAGCTAAGCAAGCAAGTCTTTGTACCTTGGCCAGTTCTGTAACAGCAGTTTTTTGTCGCATACCAGTGATGCGTATGTTATCATAGGCCTTTGCCCCTATGGTGTTTAACCAATGTTTGGTTTAAGGCCCCATGTTTTCCCATGAGCGCGTCTGATTAACATAAGAGTCATCTACGCTTTCTTTCCTATTTTCTGAAGATGTTGGTTCGAGGTAAGTTTAGAGTCTAGGATGACACCCAAATATTTTACCTCTCCCACAATCTTGATTGTTTCACCTTGGAGGGTCAGGGGTCCTAAGGCCATACATACTACAAACATACAAACAGATATACACAAATTGAAATTATTTAGAATCGCGGCCCCACTTTTTGGGATTAAAATTAACATGATTATTTTTTTTTGAGTTGTCAAATCTTCTACATCTTAAAGTTCATGAAAAATAAAGCAATTTAAAAAAAAAATGAAAAAGGTCAGTTTTTCGATTAAAAAAATTTTGAAAATTCCAAAAAATAATATTTTTGAAAAAAAAATTATTTGTTTTTACATGTAGAATGTTGTCGCTGCGCCTGACAAGTTCCATATGTGTTTTTTGTTAGGTTTAGGAAAACAACAAAAAACGTGTTATTAAATTAACTAAATGAAACAATGAAAAACTATTAATGTAGTATCATATACATTTATTAGACACATATAAGAATTACAAATTTTGACACAAATAATAGTTAGTTAAGGCACTACATTTTTTTTAACGAAAATGTGCACATAACTTGTTTGAAACGGACTAAAATAATTATGTATGTGCATTATGCATATGAAAAATTGGCTTTATGGCACTTTTTTGTTATTTTAGCTTGTATTACTGTGATCTTAAGGTTTACTTAGATTACAAAATAGAATAATATTATTAGGAACAATTGGAATTATTCATAATCAGTCGTTATAACTATAATAAACTATCAAAAATAATGAGATCTTAATAAGGCCACTTTTAACTTTTAATTCTTTGTTTTAAGTTAATATAACTTCACACTGATTGATATTTGATTGATTGATAAACTAAATACACAAGTTGAGGTTTTGTCCGCCTCGACACTGCAGCCTACAGGGCTTGTTGTATCTCTTGTGTATTTGTTTCAGTTAAAAAGGTTTAACACCTTGACAGGTCTAGTAGCCCTTTTACTGTTCTTTTCTTCTCCAGCCTCCTGGTGGTTAGTGTCCACATGAGGTTTTGATTTGTTCTATATTATGTAATGAGAACTCCCTATATGATGTGAGAGGCTGTCTCTTCCTCTTCGTCACAGTCTGCGAATGGGTTCTTTCTTAGATGCCCAAGGTGCATATGTTTTCTTAAGGTGCAGTGTCCGGTTATTAATCCTGTCACTATTCTAATCTGATTCCTATTTAGTTTTAGTTTCACTTGTCAATGCTTTGAGGGAGTCCAACATTGATTTACTGTGATTTTGCTTGGAATGTGGTTCCGTATGACTGATGTTGTTTTGAATCCACCGAGTCATGTAGCCACGAACCGAGGTTTTGGTATTCCCAAAAACAGGTTTAACACAAACATTGCTCGAGCCCCGCCTGGCCAGGGAATCGCATTTTCTTGACCCTGTTCCTGGCACCCAGGAAAGTGTTACTTTGTTGTGGTTAGCCAGTTTAGAAGGTTCGCACAGTTCCAAACCAACCTTGAGTTGACTTGTTGAGATGCCGTTTTTGGCCCTTGACTATCGAGAAGATAGTAGTGTCCCGCCCTTAATTCCCGTTCTTCGGACAAAGTTCAAGGCATATTTCCGCCTGGAAAATAGTGGATATTTCCCCAGGGGAAAGCTTAAACCTGGGGATCATACCATGTATTCTTGGCCGGCTCCATTGTCGTTTGGATCCATACCAAACCAAATTCCGAGACTGCCAGGAGATCGCTCACTACCGCCCCAGGTAAGCTGGGTTTTGTATGGTCTGTGTGTATTCTTCACACAAATATTGCCTTTTTACAGCAGAGTTAATATTAAATCACCTCTATAGATCCTATAAAACCTAACAAACAAACTTTAATATCAAAATCTTAAGGCTTATAAAAAAATTATCATCAATAATCAATTAGAAACTTACTCCCAGTAATGAAGATTATCATAAAATGTATGATAGTCACGATGATAAAAAAGGGTTCAAGGGGCTGGGGACTAAAGTAGTTGTTTTTATCAAGTTTTCGAGATTCATAATATAGTTGAGAATAACAATAATAGGTTGGATTGTGGGAAACCCAGTCGCTGAGGTGGTAAGATTTTCCATTCGTCGGGGTGCGTCGGGAAAAAATACTACCATCTTTATACAGAAGAGCTCTTATATCTTTTACCGTGGGATCACCTGCTTTTTGCCTGCAAAAATGGAATCAAGGCAGACATCATCCTCGTAATTCTTGCAGATATTTATAATAAAACATTTTGGAAACAGGTATGGGTTTGGGTCTTGGTTCCCTCATAAGACTGATATAATCACGGGCCCCCAGATTGGAGGACAAATTTTTTTCTCTAACGTTAATACGGTGATATACGAATCGGTAATATGCTTTCCGCCCCTTTTTTGAGGTAAACAGCATATTTAAACAGGGAGAGGATATCTCCAATTTATTTAACATTGCTCGAGAAAGTAATAAAACCGCAGAATTGAGCATCGAGTTTTTTGGCCAAGATGGCCAAAGAGTACTGCTGGTTCCGATGATATTGACGTAGTAGGTAACCCGTGTTGACTGTGAAGGAACCCTTTTTGAGGGTAGGGAAACAGAACAAATGGAGCTCAAAATAAACGAAGACAAAACTAAGTATATGCTAACCAGCAGAATGGGACGTAGAGATAGGGGGGCCGAATGTCACTATGGGGGGGAACCGAGAGGTCGGAAACGTTTAATTATTTAGGGCCAAAATTTTCTCAGGATAACAATTTGACAGAAGAAATTAAAGTTAGAATTCAAAGTAGTAAAAATGTCTCTTTGCTCTAAAGTCTGAAAACCTAGCATCGAAAAACATCTCACGAAGAGCAAAATCATAATTTACAAAACCGTTATAAGATCCACTGTTATGTAGTTAGCGAAACCTGAACCCGGGACAAAGGAGCAAGAGGGAAATTGAAATTTTTAAAGGGTTCCCAGAAGTTTTTTGGACCCCCGGAAGCCCCGTAACACAAAGTACCGAGTAAGAACTAATCAAAAAATATGGGAAATTTATACAAAGATCCAGATATTGTGAAGGAGATAAAGGTAAGAAGGCTTTAATGGGCGGGTCATGAAAAGGCACCTGACTTACGGGATAGTGAAGCTTGCATGGAGGGGGCAATGGGACGAAAGACCTCTGGGGCGTCCCCGAATGAGGTGGCGTGACAACATCAAAGTAGATCTTTAAAATCCGAATGGAATACGACCCAGGATTGATGGAAGATCGGCAACGATGGAGACGAATAGTACAGTTGGCCAAACCCACCCCCGGGGTTGTAGAGCCATGGGGTAGCAGTAGTAGAGTAGTTAAAATGGACACTATCAAAACCCTTTCATCATAGTATGTCCTTTTTCTAAAAATGAGCTGTTCTATCTCCAAGCCAGTCTTTGTCAGCTTTAGCATAGCTAATGATAGAACTTTATTTTGATAAGAACATTATTTTTTATTTTGATAAGAACACCCATCTGAGAAAAATTTTTTTGTTAATTGAGACTTTATAAAGTGTATTAAAAAAGCTCGTGAATTCATTGGCCGTAACGCCCCCGTCTCCCTCGTGCCAAACGTACAGGTGTACATTTTTGTTATTATTTATATGAATTGACTGATTATGAACCTGAAGTTTTTGTTTGTAATACTGAACTGACACCAAAATCTTTGGACAGAGGAGGACAGACTGGACATCAACAGTCAGGACAAGAACCTCGGATGAGCCCAAAGCGCAAGCTTCAATATGAACATTATACGCTTCATTTTTCTTTTCCATGTGTAATGTATACTGCTCTTCTGAGATATTTCCTTCTTTTTTTTTGCTGTGCTTAAAATAGATATATTTTTTCTTTCAATATTTTTTAAATTTAAAAAGTTTTCGACCAATATTTTTTTTTGGACCCCTTGCATCACTCTTTTATAAACTTTAAAACGTGTGAGACTTTGATCAAAAGTATCTTTAAAAACCGTTACTGTTAGAGCGACAATAGTGACTTGGTACTTTTTTTCGTAAGTTTAACCAGTCTATGGCAGTTGTGGTTAGTTGTGGTTAGGTACTAATAACAAATAACTTTAGGTACAGGATTCGTTGTTCTATTTGACTGTCGTTTTTCATGTTTAGATCTTTTTTTCAAAATAAAAACTAACACCGAATTTTTTTTCCTTTGGATTTTGGTTGAAAGATTTGTAAATTCGCCGTAAAATAGAACAAAATAAAAAAAAACATGTCAATATTTCTATTTTTCGATTTTTTAGGGCCAAAAATAGATGGGGCCGCGATTTTAAACAATTACCATAAAATTTTGTATATTTAT
Organism: Listronotus oregonensis; assembly: GCA_019359885.1. Classification (NCBI taxonomy): domain Eukaryota; kingdom Metazoa; phylum Arthropoda; class Insecta; order Coleoptera; family Curculionidae; genus Listronotus; species Listronotus oregonensis. The sequence goes on along the minus strand of JAHBCN010008569.1, from coordinate 11,684 downwards.
TTAAAAGCCTATAGTTTATCATATATGATTATTTTATAGTTTCAGTAATATTAAGTACATACGTGTCGAATTGATATTCCCTTTTTTGAAGTCTGTTAAAAAAGACATAAGAAAAAAGAAACAAGAATATAAACAGGCACCTTTACCTTCCAATTTTGTTTTAACTCTTCTTTTATTTATGAGCCGCGTTGCTTAAATGTTTTTGTTACAATCTTGACGTGAATGAAGCTTTATTGAAAGTGTAGGCGTATATTAAAAACGCAGGAGATTTTGCCATGTACTTTTTAAAATAAAGAGTGAATATATTACTGTTGTTTTAATATAGATGGCAGTTCGTGTTTTTTTTAGTCTCAATTATTTTTATGAAAAAAATCTCAGGATTTAATCAAATGCTCAAATATTCCTCCATTAACTGCCAGACAATAACCCAAAACGATTAATAAAACTTTATTTCTTACGTTGGCTAGTTTATACATCGATATTCTGGGAAAATTCAGCGGAAATAGCATTCCTTAGCTGGTCTAAATTTTCATATTTTTTATTGGTATAAAGCTTAGTTTTTAAATGTCCCCATAGAAAAAAAAAAGTTGTTTGGCGAAAGATCCGGAGACCTGGCTGGCCAAGATATTGCGTGGTTCGGGCCTATGATGTCTTTATTAAATACGTTGTTCAAGTATTCGCGCACAGCTCTGGTACTGTGTGCTGGGCAGACATCTATTTGATACCAAATCTCTTGATTTTCACGAGCAAGGTTGTTCAAAGCAGGCAAAATTTGTTCCTCTAAAAGTTCCAGAAGTACTCCGCATTCAAATTTCGGTCAAGGAAAAAATGGTCCAAGGATATGGTGGCCGAAAATTCCCAAAACTTTAAATTTTTGTGGATATTGAGTCCTTGTTCAACAAATCGATTTTGGTTTTCTTTAAACTCCAGCACCGGCAATTTTAAATGTTGGATTCGTTGTTCAATGTAAAAGTGCATTCGTCAGTAAAGCAAATATTTTGTAAAAAACCTCTGTCAGTGTTTGTCCTCTCCATCATCTCAAAGCAAAATTCCTGTCGTCGTATTTCGTCTGTCTCTTAATTCTTGGTGTCTTTCGTACTTGTAAGCTTGGTATTTACATCTTTTAAAATTCGAGATATTGTGGTGTGGTATTGTCCAGTAATGTCCTCCATTTGGTCTCGTGCTAATGTTTCCTTCGGCCTCCTTTACACAAAGTATCACGTCTAAATCCCTCTCGTTTTGTACAATTTGTCTCTGATTTTCACGTCGATTTTCTTCACATTTGCAATTATTGAGTACTGTGCCTGTAGTTTCAAATTTTTTTATCGTCCGTTCTATTGCCGATTTACTTGGTATTGGCCTATTGGGATAAATAAGCGGCAAACATGTCCGCTACCTCGATAACTATTTCCTTGATAAACCATTTTATAATAGTGATTCTTGATTTAAGTAGTTCATTATTTAAAAATGATGTGACATTGATCTGACAACTTTAGAGTAAGAGGTTAAATAATTTTTCTGGTATTTTATTATAAATTTTAATAATACAGGGCGCGTAAGAAGATAGGAGATTTGTATTATTTTAGCAATTTTTCTCTTAGCTGGCGGACTAAGAAGAGCTGAAATTTGTACACTGGGTAAAACTTTTCGTGCTCTTTTAAAAATCCTAATAATATTTTCTTCTAAAATAATTAGGGGAGCCAATATTGGACCACTTCAAAATTTACATGGGATTCCTTATGGGTTTTTACTAATACGTTTTTAAAATTTTGTTTATAACTTCTACAAATAATTTAGACAAATTCAAAAGCCCTAAGTTCTAGTCGATCATGGTTAGTTCTGGTTAGTAAAGCGGCTTTTTATTTTTCCTAATTATATTTCAGATGTAAAAATGCGGGGACGTATTAGAAAAGATCCCAGATTAATAGTTTACACATTAAAATTTAATATTTTAAGTTATAACAAAATCGTTAGATTATTAGACATACGTCAACACTGTCAAGAAGCTCGTGAGCCAAAATATCCGAGGTATCTTTAGAAGCGAGTATTACGAAAAACATATGTCTTATCCTATCCTTACCTTTTTTTTTTGCTGTGTTATGACTGGATGAAGCTTATTTGAATTTTGTCCAGACACTAAATTTATTAGTGAATAAGTGGTAACAATAATGTTTTAAATAAAAAATATGTATTACTAAAATGACAAATTACCGTACGTAAATATTTTAAAAAAGAAAAACGTCCATTTAAAATGAAAATAAGTAAGTGGAGATTCATATGTTAATGGAAAAATAATGGCCCGTGTGACGCATGATGTATTTTTTATTTTGCAAGAGATTACCAAAATATTGCTCGACCGCGTCGCCTTCATTAATATTGATAAGGTAAAAATATATATTTTTTTATTCACATTTTATATTTTAATTTGCTTGGGGCAATGTCAAACATGGGCAAATGTTTATTATCATTCAAACATAAAAATAATAGTATAAATTTGCTTGAAACTAATTTTTTTTAAACAAATAGAAAAATGTCGCCGGTAAATTTTAAAAAATTACTAAAACTGGCAATATTGTTGTTTGGTGAAATATGTATTCTGGTTTTGGTATAGTCATTTTTGTAGCAAGTACTTAAAATCAAGCTTTTTTGGGACGAAACTTTGCGTAATATCAGATGAGCCTAATAAACTGATCTAAGTACGTGGGAAAACAACGTTTTTTTATTTATGCTCCAAAAATATTTTATGTTTTACCTATCTATTATTGATCTATAATATCTTAGAAACGGAATATGTTATGATAGCAATAATACCTGCTATCACACCTGGGATTATAAGCGGGCATTAAGGGTAATGCCCGCTTATAATGCCCTAATGCGCTAATATGGAAATTTTATTGCTTATCCAATTTTATTTCTCTTACAATAAAGATCAAGTTTATCAAAAAATAATTTTTTCTTTAAACAATACTAAACTTTTATTTCCAAAATAAAAAAATTCAATTTTGAAATGTCCCGGGGAAAAGTAGCTGATCCCACTATAAAAGTCGGTTTTTTTTTTGGTGGTAGCAGCGGTGGAAAATTTAACGCTATTTTGTATAGAAGAACAGTCCATTAAAGAATTTTCAATAGTCGATACGGAATTAACCTCGGAATTAACTGAATTGGCAATCATTTTGGCTACTTTGTTTTTGGATGAAATACTTTTTTCCCATATCCCCTTCAGTTACTGAAGAGCTTTCCATTTCCCATGTTGTTTTAGCGTTTCAAACGAAGCACCTGCCTCAACAAGTAAAGTTGACGATGTGCGACGCAAACAGTAGCCGGTTAAGCTTCTGCATTATCCAGTTTTAAAAATTTTGCGATCAATGTTGGGACTTTTTCTATAGTATTTTTTCCAATGGGTTGTACTGTACATTGCCCTTTCTATAGGTAAGAATCTTCGCCCTTTATTCCAGCTGGTTTTAATGTTGTGTTTTTTTTTATTAAATTTAAAGCGCCTAAATCTTCTTCAGATAGAAAAATTTTTCGAAGCTGAAGTTTTAGTTTCGGGTACCTTTATAACCAAGACTGTTCCTCTATCTTCAATGTCATCAATGGTCATTTTGACCAACTCATCTCGTCTTAAACCTCCAAAAACACCCATTACCAATATGACTTTGTGTCCCAAGCAGATATCATCAGGAGACTTCTTAATAAATTTTAATATTTGTTCTCCTTCCAAAACTTTAGACTTCTTCGGGACGTATCCTTTCGATTTAAATTTTTTAAAAAAGGATATGAGACGATGGTATTGCGAAATGTCTATATTTTAAAGACCATCAACGTAGACCTTAGGGTGAATACTTGGTCCAGAGAGAGTTCGGACTGTATTTTTCCGACAAAAAATAATAAAGTTTGTTAAACATATGTTTTAAAAAAAAAAATCAATAACTTACCAGTTCCTGGAAATATGCCTTTAAAAACGTTTTCGGTTATTTGAAGAATTGCGTTCGCATTTTTCCAAATACCAAATATGCCATACCCCCTATCATACTGTTGCCTTGATTTAACTGGAAAAAGATTTTCGGTCGTTTTTATGGCCTTTTCTCTTATATTTTGTGGAATTTTTCCATTTTGAGCAAATCGTTAAATAAAAAATGCCAACTGACAACTGACAGAAACATCAAAGTAAAATTTAACACCAGTCATTATCTATTTACGTATACAGGTCAGGTGGAACTTTTTTTTTTATATTGCGAATAAATAATGTAATTAGTCATTAAAAAACTCTTTTTTGGGTAAAACATAAAGCATTGTAGCAACGGCATTGGGACTATAAAGCCCATCAGGTCGAAATCTTTTCGACCTTCAGGGCATTATAGTCCCAGTAACGCCCTTGATACATAAATAGCTATAAAATTTTTATTATGTATGATTTTTAAAAAATGTCAAAGTTTATTTATATTGTTGTTCAGTGACGGCCATTATATCTTGGGCAAAAAAATTGTCAAATTTTGACTTTTCTGCCAATTTTTGTAAACCTTTTATTTATATGTTTTATAAAAACTAAAATATTATTAAACTAATTAACAATTTAATATATTTAAACAAACTTAAATATCCTTCCAAACAAATTTAATATTTTATAGCGGCCCCGTTTTTTTCTAAGGCAGAGTTTAGCCTTCCAGACATCAAATGGGCCAAAGCCCAGGCGTAGTCCATTCTCTCAACTATTCCGCGCCTCTAAAATTTTATATTTAAGTTTGTTTAAATTTGCGGCCTAAACTCATTTTTCCTATTTATTTTTTTTAAATAATAAGGCCCAAACATTTTCCATAACATTTAAACCGGGGCTATATGTCGGCCACGGTAAAACCCTGATACGCTGCTCTTCCATCCAATCATCGACTTGCCGGGGGAGAACGGGACACTTATCCTGCTAAAGATAAAATTTTGGCCCAGAAATCGATCATTACAGAAGGAAGCATGAAATCTTTTATACTTCCGCATTGAACCTTCCTTGATAAAATAACATCCACTTAGTCCTTGTGCACTCAGCCACCCCAAACATTTACCGAAAATTCCCCACTACTTTGCCTTTTTTGGGGATTTTTTATAAAATCGTATTCCCCTTTAGGCCTTATACCTTAAATATCCCATTGTAGCATGACCAAGGAAGTTTAAAGGGTATGGAAGCCCAATATTGTGGGAAAAAATTGTCCAGGGTGCAGGGCAGGGAATCGGGGATTGGCCCCGCGGAGTTTGCGCAATGAATAGTAGGTCAGAGCCGGACTTCCATAATTCTTTGTTACTATCTATAAAGTTAACATCATCAAATGTCAAATTCAAGCATTTACTTTTTTTTTTTTTGGCACAAAATTGTTGGTTATTAAACGATACTACCATAGAATATTTAAAATTATTGTGTAATATTGGATTTTATATCATCTGATATAATATGGAAAGAAGCCATCTATTTAAATGGTCGATATTTTTGTTTGTATATTTGTATATTTACCAAAAATATTTGTAAATAAATAAAACACGATTTTTTAAAATAAATTTCAAACATTGTATGTAGTTTCATGTACTTATCACCAATTTTGTGTTAAAAGAAGGGTAAGACAGTGTAAATGAGTTTAATCTAATCCTAAGATTCTGGTTGTACATTAAAAAGTGAAAATTTTTATAACTGCTTTTTAGGCATATACTATTCACTAATAACAAACATTCATGAGACAGAATAACAGTGGTTAAAAATATTTAGTAACCTTTGGTACCTAGGTATCCATTGTAACAGTATCCGTTAAATATTTTGTGTCTACAGTATGTCAAGCCTAAAAAGTTGATAATGTAAGTTTAAGAAACCAAAAATCTAATTTCTTTTTAAACAAATACAGAAAAAGCAAAAAGGAACTGTAACATAAAATTGTACTTTTTTTATTCAGTTAGAGGGACCTGTATATATTAAAATTTTCCTGGTCTGCCCAGTAATTAATAATTTTGATCCTTTAAAAAAATGTACTAAATTATTAAATGAAATAAAAGTACCTAAATGTAAACCTTATTTCTTTTTAATAATCCACAGAAATACACAAACATTGTGGAAATCATCTAAAAGATAGTTAAGATTGCCTTACTTTTCTCACTGCTATTTCCTATAAAATTTTCATTATTCTATTATTCATAATTAATATATTATTTTTTTATCGCGTACCTAACGTTACATCTCATAAGAAGCACCTAATTTAAATATAAGAAATACTTACCTAAAGTAAAAAATGCCGGGTATGTTACCCTTGGATTTGCAAAACAAAACCATACAACCTCTAATCATTTTGTTACGATATTATAAGTAACAAACAATAAACACAAAATTATAGTCACAATTTAATAAACACTAATCACTAAAATAAGAAGGTTTTTATCAATCCAAAAACTTCTGCAACCACAAAATATAATCACACAAAGCAAAACAATCGAAACTAAAACGGCGCAAAGACGACGACGGTTGACGGTACAGCGCGGATATAGTGTCATACGCTCCGCGCGCGCCCTTGCACCAAAACCTTAGACAACCTAAGACCAAATACGGTACTACGGCTCTCATAAAAAAGTATAATGTGTTGCCTAACTACACTGATTAGTGTGTAAGTAGGAAACACATTCAATTATTTTGTGGAATTTTGTCATTGCGCAGAATCGGCGGGGCCAACTCTGACAGTTATTTTCATACTGAGCTGGACGTTTTTTGATCGAATGGGCCATAGCATTGTGCTTCCATACACCTTTAAACCAAACAGGGGTGTCACTAATATTGAAGATTTTGCAAATAGCGGTTTAGGCTCAAAGTGAGGGGCCCACTTACGGGAACGGGGCTAGGGGCAGGGTAAAGCAGTGTTGCCAATGTAGATGGGATCATAAATCTCTCACGTTACTTATTTATTGGAGGTTTAATAAAACGGTCATAAAAGCCAAATAAATGGTATTTTATTTTAAAGCTTAGAAAAACAACAAAGTACATAAAGAACAAACACCTGCCAAAAAACTAAACAACGGGTAGGAGCGTTTTGCTCCTACATAATTTAATGTATAAAATGCTCCACTTATAAATACCCTGTAGAGTAAACATGATAGGAAACCTTTGTATATACCTTTTCTTTCTCGCTCTGCGTGCTGATTAAGGTTGTAACGGAACTCCACCTCCGCCTCCGTTATCGCGGAACTTCCGCAAAGAACCGACCTCCGCATCCGCCTGCGCAGAATTTATGCGGAGTTTTAACGGAGGTTTATTTACGATAACATACAACGCGCAAGGCGAACCTCTTTCCTCCGCTTCCGCCTCCGCTAAGAAGGTCTCCGTTACAACCCCGGTGCTGATATAGATCTGCCGAAGGTCGGCGACCAGCTCCACTAGATATAGTCTTGGACGGTATGTTATTAAATATAAACGAAAGCAGAAGGTTGTTAATTTAAATATGCATATAAATAGGATATTTATAATTACTTAGTAAATAGTTGAAAAAAATAAAATAAAATGTCATAGTCTAACTCGGAAAAAGTCTCTACAAATAGGTTTGTTTCTGTAAATCCCCGTCGTCTCAAAAAGTACTCAAAAATTCAAGGCTTCCGCGACTAGTCGCTGTGAACGGCAACATTCCACTTCCTTAATTTCGTGCGTTTCCGAATGACTTCGGTCTCCTTCGAAGTGGGGAAGGTCTTTATTGCGGAATGCGGAAGCCATTTTCTAGTGATGGGCATGATCGGATTATTTTAAAAATCGGATTATTGAATTATGAATGATTTCAATAATCGGATTAATTGATAATTCGAATTATATAATTATTTTATTTTTTTAATCGTTTGAATCTCTTAAATTCTTGATTTCTGAATGAATATTTAACTCGATTCCGAGGTAACTAAACAAACACTAAATATTATATAGTTTATCAAAAAAAGTCCGGGATCCCCTTAATAATTTGTCAACGGGAATCCCCACTTTTTGACACTGTATAATATATTATTATTATTATTATTTTTAGTAAGTAAATTTTTCATTTGCTATAATTTTTTATGGTAACTTTTTACTTACCGAGCCCACGGCCGATTTTATTGAAATTTTGTATACCGGGGATATTTGGGGTGCTGATCACAAATCTGAAGACAAATTTTTTCGTACTAGTTTTTAAGTTATAACGCCCCACTTAAACCTAACCAGCAAAACTTTCCTAAAATTCCTCCTTCTTAAAACTGATTACACCCAAAATAGAAGATTTTATCGAAATACACTTATTATTTTATAAGATAAATTTAATTTCACCTTCATTTAACAAATATTTTTAATAAAAAAAGCACAAATATGACTTCAGATTCGTGACAAGCGCCCCAAAAACCCCTGTATACAAAATTTTAATAAAATCGGCCGTGAGCCCGGTAAGTAAAAAATTACCTTTTTTATAATTAAGTTGTCGTCTCTATTTACATAAATATATACTTTACTATTAAAATATTAAATCTTATTCGTTATTACATGTTATTTTTTTTTCGCGACTCGTAATCAATTCTGTGGAATCAGGTTATTTTTCGTAATTCAAATTAAATCTGAAAAATCGCATGATAGCGATTATTTTAATAATCGTAATCAATTCTGTGGAATCAGGTTATTTTTCGTAATTCAAATTAAATCTGAATAATCGCATGATAGCGATTATTTCAATAATCGGATTATTGATTATTTTTAATTCGAATTATCCCATCACTACCATTTTCTTTCACTTATTGAGCGTTGTTAGCACAGCACTTTCGTATTGATCTAGTATTTTTAAGAGTGTTCTTAGTACGTTAGTACGCCGCTCACAAATCAGTACTTTTTTCAGACTATTCGAATTCGCATTTAAAAATAAGCCTACGGTCTGTAGCGAGTTCCGAGTACAACAACTGGCGGCAGATTTTTAGCGGTCATCTAAAGAGTTATTGATGAGACTGTTGAGACTCGCATCTAGCGACCCCCCCGCTGGCGAGCTTTTTGACAGTTTAAAACCCTAAAAATTAAATTTTAATGTGTAAAGTAATAAGTGGGGGTATTTTCTAATACCCCGCATTTTTACGTCTAAAATATAATTGGGGAATAAAAAAAAAGCAGCTTTGCAAACCCAGAACAACCATGACCGACTAGAACTTAGGGCTTTTAAATTTTTTTCTAAATTTTTGTAGAATTATAAACAAAATTTTAACCCGTATTAAAAAAACCCCGGGGAATATATAATTACATTTTTAAAAAAAATTATAACTTCAAATTCAAAAATGAAAAAAATTTTGGGTAATAACTTTTATGAAGAAAAATTTAGACAAATTTCCCTTAGTTAGCAAAGCGGTTTTTTACTTTCTTCAATAATATCAATAATATATCAGACGTAAAAATAAGGAGACATGATTTGTTTTTTTTACATTAAATGCATTATTTAGAAAAAGTCTACTTTTCAAATTACGCGCCGAGTCTCGCATAATAAACATGATTCATGTGTCAACACTGTAAAGGGCTTGCCAGGGGGGGTGTCGCTAGACGAAGCCCCTAAAATCTAGTACGATATCCCGAAATCTAATACGAAACTATAGCGACATCTAGTACGAAAAAAAAATATCTGCTAACAACGCTGCTTATTGCACAGACTTATTGTTTATGTGCTATTTTTAAAGTGCCGTGTCGCCGCGGTTTTGAAGATTTTTCCTAATTATTAGTGTTTCTCTGGTTATTGGGTAAGTTTGGCATATTTTTTTTTTTAAGCAGTAATTCGCTTGAGTTGGGCATATTATGCAGTGTGTATTTTGTTACAGAAGAAAATCACAGAGGCAGCTGCCCCAAATTTTTTTCAAAGGAAAACGAGGATAACATGCACCATTGTAAGTACAATATATACAATCGGAACACTTGCATATACGGTTTTTTCCCATTTTTGAATTTTTTGGCAAAATTTTTAAAAAGTCATATTCTAGGGTCCTCAGGGATTGCAAATATACTGGCGGAGAAGAGAAATTATGCGTTTTTTTTTTTATTAATTAAACAACACGGGACCTTGGAGTAAATAGGGGTGCTGGGCGGGGAAAAAACTATAGATTAATAATTATTCACTAAAACTGACACACACACACAAAAATCCATTGACAAAATACGCAGAAAATCTGGAAAAACAATTTTTAAGTTAAATAAAAATATATATATAGGTTAGAAATCTAATATCTAATTGATCATAAATTCTTTCTACTGTCAAATTTAAAATAAGTATCAACAGTGTTGCCGGATTTAATTTTTGGGCACTGTTGTGTTTAAATTTTTTGATTTTTTTTTATGTTTGAACTTTAATTGGGAAAAAAAAAAAGGTGCTGACCAAAACTAACCAAAACTAACCTGAGACTAAGGGTTTTTTTAATTTTGTCTAAAAAGTCGGTCATGGTTAATTCGGGTTTGGTTAAAACAGGAGAGGTCTTTTTAATACCCCCCCCATTTTCACGTCTGAAATATATTTGGGGGAAAAAAAAAGCTGCTTTGCTAAAGAACTAACCATGACCGACTAAAACTTAGGGTTTTTGAATTTGTCAAATGCTAACCAAAACTAACCATGACCGACTAAGGGCGTTTGATTTTTTCCCAAAAGGTCGATCAGGGTTAATTCTGGTTGTTAAAAGGGTCTTTTTTAGTCCCCGCATTTTCACGTCTGAAATATCGGGAAAATAAAAAGCTGCTTTCAAACCAGAACAAACCCTGACCGACTAGAACTTGGGGCTTTTGAATTTATCAAACAACCAAAACTAACCAAAACCCATGACCGATTGAGGGCGTTTGATTTTGTAAAAAGGTCGATCATGGTTAATTCTGGTTAGTTAAAAGTTTTTTTAATACGTCCCCCTTTTACGTCTGAAATATAATTGGGGAAAATAATGGGGAAAATAAAAAGCTGCTTTGCTAACCAGAACCCATGACCGACTAGAACTTTTAAATTTGTCTGAAATTCGGGGACGTTTTAAAAAAAGACCGCGCATGCTTATATGCTGGAATATTTTTCCCAGATAGTCTCTCCTGTTAAAGCGGCTTTTATTTTCCCAATTTATTTCAACTGAAAATTTGGGGGCTATTAAAACAACCCCCATTTGGCAACACTGCACGCTGACGTTTCTTGTCAAAAGGGAGTTTTTGCATTATATGGAGAAAATCAATGGTAATTTTAAATCTTAAAATCAAAAAAAAATATTAAAACACATAATTTCTCTTCTCCGCCAGTATATTTGCAACCCCCGAGAACCCTAGAAATGACTATATAAAAAATTTTTCCAAATAATCCAAAAATAGAAGAAAACCGTATATGCAAGTTTTACCATACAATCATTTAATAATTTCATTTTTATTCTGAACTACCTAATATTTATGTATATTTTTAATTTGCTATTTTTGTATTTTAATTTAATTTTTTATGGAAAAATTTCCTTTCAAGTGTTTTGTATGGAAAAATTAAAATTATGCAAATTATATTTAAGCTACTGCTGTGGTAGGCCTTTTTTTCTTGTTTTAAAACATAACGGCCGGTTGCAGAAAAAAAATTTTATTTTGATTAACTAAAGGCCCGTTAAATTTAACGGCCCGTTAAATTTTTTTTAAATTTCACAAACGACATCCTAACAGAGGATTAACTAATTGCCTGTTAAATCCAACA
>JAHBCN010008568.1:0-38211 GCA_019359885.1 Listronotus oregonensis | reverse complement strand
AAAAAATTTTTTGGGTTGGACCAAAAAACCAACTTCAAGACCAAGACCAAGCTAATAATTATGAGTAGTAAATTTGTTTGTCTTTGGTTTTTTTTGTAATTTAATTTTTTAAATATAAATAAATGACAGAATGAATGCTACATATTGTATGAAAAAATAATAATTTTTTTGCTTCCTGTAATTTTCTGCATCTGCCCCTCCAGGAGATTGAATTTTTTATGCGTGCATCCATGGCTCCAATGCTAAAAATCCTCGCCCACAATGGTAATTTAGATTTACTTTAGCATTTTTACCCGCAATTGAGCAACTGATTCTTAAACCATAGATATTTTTCAACTTCCGTTGACTTGTCAATACCTAAAATCTCAAACAACTTGTAAAAAACCCCCAGTGCCTGAAATCATAAAGCAATGCAAACCTTTTCAGTAGGAATTATGTTTGGCAAAAAATAAATAAACATTTAAACTTAAAATTAAAGGGTAATTAAACAGTATAAATCTTACTTACTGAACAGATGAAATTTGTTTAAAAAATTTCATCTATATTAAATTTCACAGCTTGTTTTTTTTAACCTAAATCTGGCCTTAAATTATTTGTCATTCCAAATATTCAATGACCCGGGTTTCATTTCTGTATATTATGGGGCTCGGATGTAATTATACTTTCAAAAATCCTTGTCATGACAAACGACAAGGATTTTGTAGAGTAACTTGCTTAGCAACACTTACCGACTCTGATAGGGAAGTGACTAACCTACCAGACTCAAATTGATAATGTAATCGAAGTTCTACCAGACAGTATAAAAAAGGTTAAAAATTTAGTATTATATTTGGTTTTTATATTTATTTTTTAAAGTTTAAAATATTTTGTTAAACTACATCATCTAAAAGAATTTACACTTCAAAATTGTGATTTTCATAGCTACTTAACAAGAAATAATAATTATTTTTTCTTTAAAAAAATCGTCAAAATATATATGTTATATAAATAAGTTATTTATACAGGTATTACTAAGTATAATAGATACATATTTTCATTAAATCAATAAATAAACTTAGAAAATTTAAAACAAAAAAAATATTTATTAAAAAACAAAATAAGTAAAAAAATTACCTTTTAGGGTTTAAAGAGCCCATAGTTTTTCTTTTGTTTTCAAAAATATTTTTAATGTATTGTATATGTCACCGTGAAAGTTCAAAATTGATGAATGTCTACATTCACCGGTAAATATCAAATATGTAAAAAAAAATAAACGAGCACTAACCAAAACTAACCAAAACTAGCCACAACTAACCACAACTACCCAGAACGCACCAAGTTGTTAGTTTGGGTTAGTTTTCGTTCAGTTTTTTTTAAATATTTGACATTGACCGGTGAATGCCGACATTCAGCAATTTCAAACTTTCACAGTAACATAAATATATTATATTTATATGTAATATATGGTGCAGTGCTAAATAAATGATTTTATTACTGCCTCCTCAAAAAAATATGTTATTTCCTGTCTAAACGTTTGATATGAAACATAATTTTATATTAAAAAAAAATATTAATGACGAAGCTTGTAGGTAATATTCCAGAAGTAAATCAAATGGTAAAATCTTGTGACGCTAACAGAATGAAATTTGAAAAAATTAATAAATTAGTATTTTTCTATGTAAAAAATTTGAAATAAAAATAATTAACTTAAATTTATTATTCTATTGGGTTGCCCTACTTTTAAGTTTAATATCGGCTCTAATCCTAGATTACCGCATATAAAAATAAATATAAATTGGAAAAAAGCAAAAACAATTTTGAATAAGCATTAAACCAATAAATTAAATATATATATTATATATATATATATATATATATATATATATATATATATATATATATATATATATATATATATATATATTTTATATATATATATATATATATATATATATATATATATATATATATATATATATATATATATATATATATATTTATAACCCTTATCAGAATAACACACAAGTAGCATATTTAAGATTGGGTTATATTGCTTAAAAAATGTTTTTATAGCTATAATCGCTGTTTAATTTTGTTCTTTGTTTTCAGGTAAGTTCCAACTTTAGTGATTTGATAACTAGTGTCTAAAAGTTCTTTGGGGTAAGAAAAACTTTTCTATTTTTGCAGATTTAAGTTTCAATACATACGGTTGTCTAAGCGTACCTTTAATTAGCCAGAAAACCAAACATTACAAAATATTAGTTTTCTTAACAAGAGCGTAAAGTGATACTTTCTGCACGCGATTGCCGTTGCCCGAAGAACGCATAGCTGAGTTCGGGCAAGCACTCGAGTAAGAGAAAGACACTTTTCGCAAGAGTTGAAAATTTTATTTTTACCACCCCATTAAAAAACAATAACTTTTAAACATTTATTGGTTCAGAAACTTAATTTATAACAAAAAATACAATACGTTTATAAATTAGGTATTATTATTTATTATAATATATTATTATAATATTAATATTAAATATGCAACTCGTTGCACTTTGCAAATTGATAGCTGAAGCCGTTTGATGTTTTAATGTGATCAGTTTAGCGGGGTTGATTGCTGGTGTCAATTGGCTGAATAAAGTTGTACTTGTTGATGCTGATGGATATGCGAATAATATTTCAAAGTTTTTAAATGACAGAATTTTATTAGTCATAGAGTTTTTTTAGTTGGTCTAAATCATCTATACTTCAAGTCGAAAATTTCTGTCAATGACGCATCGCTCGCTTTTAGAGTGCCCCGGGTTGTGTGGGGTCAGGGGAATCAATTCCAGTGGCGTATGCATTTTAGAAAATAAATGATAAAGTTTCGTCAAAACATGAAAATATTTTTTACAAGCAAAAGTTATTTTCTTACATTTTCATCAACCCTTTAAATTAGTAACAAGCCTATATTATTTTGGTATTATTCGGATTAATGAAAAATGTAATTTTTTTGCTTAATTTTGCACACCTCCTATTTTGAGGTCATAGAACACTATTTTGAGTTTTTTTGGCAATTTTTCAACGTTTTTTCCAAAAAATACATTTTTTACTTTTTTAAATTTTTCCTTCTCTGATTTTATTTTGCCATGAAAAAATAATAAAATTTTAGTCTTAACATAAATTAAAAGATGTAAAAGCAGAACGATAGACAATCCAAGTTACACCGACTTGCCAATTCACCACCGATCTTGCAATCTCAATATTAAATAGGATATTCACACGCATTGCTTCATTAAAAATATCCACTATATAAGGAACACGAAAGTTCTTGGACCATCAGCTTGTAGGATCCAATTACTATTTCGGGTCTTTCGTGTTCCATATTTAGGATTTCCTATCGAGGTTCGCATACCTTATAAAAATGTCATAAAGAAAACTATTACAACCTGGTAACAGGACAACATTTTTAGCATTTCGAGTTGAATTCGGACGTAAACGTTTTACCTACTTTTTATTGAAAATTAAGGTTTTTTTCCTTACTTTTTAAGTGTTTTTTTTAATATTAACATAGTATGAGTTTTTTAAATATGTTTTCGTGCAAATGACAGAATTTAAAGGAATATGTCGTAAAATGAAATTAAACAATTCAATTATTATTATTTTTTAAATACTATAAGAGGCAGCCAAAAAACAGCCTCTGATTCATGTTTAACAATAAAATATAAATAGCGAAAAAATCGCATTTTCCAGTATCCGCATAATTACTAATATTGATTTTTTTGCCTTTTAAAACTCTGAATACCGTACGCGAATTAACTTTTGTTAAAGTTGCACATATCTCTGCAGCATCCAAAGTGGTAAACATTTTTAACCATTATTCGTTCTTTTAACGTTAACTGAGTTTTTTTTATAGGCGGATAACTAGTTAAAGGTTGGTTAATATTCATAGTTTACAGAATTAAAAGCACTTAACAACACTAAATCTTTATATACAATTATATACACTAAATAAGATAAACTATTATAAAATTGGCACAAAACAATATCTATATACTACAATTATTAGAAATTTATAATATTTAGAAAATACCCTGTATAGCAATTAAAATTTAAACTTAAAATCTGTCCACAATCAATAATAACTAAATAAAATCATCGAACAGCACGAAAACCCTGTCGATACGCTTATTTTCAAGTCTCTTCAAGTTGTAAATTAAGGAATGTGTGTCGCCACTTTTATTGTCTTCTGATAACAATGATTTCAATACATATTGGCGTGTTATTTTAAGTGCGATTGCTGGCTGGTGATTTATTCTTGCGAATTATGACAACGTGGCGATGAAACTTTTGGCCGGTTCACTGTTATTTGAGCGGAAAAGTATATCATAGGCTTAAAAATCATTTACTAGTGTTAGATTTTTATTCACGCTTCGTCGGTTGGGTGGCCGGTATTAAATGAGTCACTGACAGAAATTTTGGACTTTAGGTATAGGTAACTTTCTGCGACAAAAGTTGACTTCCAGCCTCCAAGCCGTTTTATATTAGTTATCCCTTCAAAATGTTGTGGATGAACGTCTAAAACTCTGTTTAACAGCTCTCCTACTAAAGCTCCTACACACTGAACGGAAAATTTTCCATTTTTATGGTAGACAAAAAAATAAGACGGTTTGTGGTAGGAGGCCGTAAATCGTCATAGGTTCTGTAAAGCTAGGGGGTGTATTACTGCTCGTATCTTTCTTTTACTTATTAGATTTGCATGCTGTTCTGTACTCTCTAGTAGAATTTTTCTCAAAAATAATTAGGGAAGCCCATAAATAACCCCATTATAAATTACATGGGATTTTCTATACCTCGCCCGACGATGCACCACCCCGTATAGTGTTTTAACTTAGTTATTAAATTTCTAAGAGAGATAAGATTTTCAGTATATTGAAAATGGTATGTTAAACGTAGAACCACCGGAGATTAATTTTATTCCTTCTCCAATAAAAAGTGCATAAAATAAAAATTTATAAAAGGACCTAATTGTGATTAAATAATTTTGCAACTATTAGAATTATCAAAGATGCATCAATCATTCATCTTACAGTTATTGTCCTAAATAAATTCCTCCAACATACCTCTGACTTTAAATAAGTCGTTTCCCTGTGAGATGCGTACCGAGTTACGCCCATGCATTTTTTTTCCTTAAGCTACACCGAATACCGTTGTTATCCGCTTCCTTACATTTTTCTACCAGATTTTTTTTATTCTTCTTCAAAATTATTTTGGGCACGGCCTCAACGGGTACAGGTGAATCTGAAATGAGTATCCAACATACCTGTTTCAGTGTTTACTCGAGAAACAGGTTATTCATTACGAAAAAACGTACAGAGACTACGTTTACTCTAGAACATGTAATTAAATGGACAACAGTTTGTTCGTTTTTGTTTTCTTGGAACAGTCTACAAAGGGTGAAAGTACTTACGTATCGTGGCACACTGGTTCAAAAGCTACAATAAGCGGCAAAAATGTATTGGCTTATAATGTGCTGCGTCCCGCACGTGTTTGTAAAAATACTCATATAAAAAGCAAAGGTGGCCGCCAGTTTAAATGGTAACTTCCCATTTCATCAATTCCCGTTTTATCACTTTAGAGAAATCTACCTGTATTTGTGCCATTTCGAAACTTGGCATTTTAATGAGTTTTGCATAGTGCCCTTTCAACATTTGAATTCCTTCCTACAAAACAATCGTCATAAAAACACCATAAACCCCAAATATATTTATTACTAATGGATTATCATAATTCATTCGGCGAATCGTCGGTCTTCTACTAAAGTGTTCAAATAACTAATTAAAGGTAAGGGGTAATTTTTTTGTATAAATTTTAAGAAATTTTGTAGTGTGCCTTAGTTTCCGTATAGCCACCAGTTAGTGATTTTATCAAGAACTTGTTTTTATTTAAAAAAATG
Source organism: Listronotus oregonensis (assembly GCA_019359885.1). Lineage (NCBI taxonomy): Eukaryota > Metazoa > Arthropoda > Insecta > Coleoptera > Curculionidae > Listronotus > Listronotus oregonensis. Next base: position 32,306 of record JAHBCN010008568.1, on the reverse strand, counting down.
GAAATTATTATTGTTGAGTCAAAAAGGAGATGTTGTATTCTTCTTTATCAAGGATACAGATTTACTAAAAAACATACATATAAAATTTGTAATGTGTTCTGGAAGTGTTTTAAAACAAAATGTTCCAGGAGCCCCACTACAAATGGTGAATTCACTAACATTTTAAAAGTAAACAAACAACACACATGTGAGCCCGATACCAAAAAAGAGGTCGGGAAATTTGCCTTTATAAAGCCAAAAAAAGGGTTCGTGAAGAAGTTTCACCAGTACCAGAAATTTTTCGTGAGGAGCTAAGAGTGTACAAGACACTGACTGGATTTTGTACCCGATTCCAGAATTTTCATCTGTCAAATCCGCATTATATCGGCAAGGCATAAGGCCTTGGGTATTACAAGTTTGCCCAAGCACCGCCAAGATATTGTCATACCAGAAAGATATACAGATTTTCTTTTGATTGATGATGGCTGTGAAGATAGACTATTGGTTTTTTCCAAGGATGGTGGAAAATTGTTACAAAACGTTAACACGTTTTTTGGAGACGGTACCTTTAATTTATTTATGCAGCTGTACACAATTCACGTGGATATTGGAAGTACAAGTGAAACAACCATTGTCGTACTGGCTATTTACGCTTTACTCCCCAACAAGACTAAGGACACATATCACAGACTTTTAAATTGTTAAAGGAACTTTCGGACTTTCAACCATCAAAATTTATAATAGATCACGAAGTGGCTACAATTTGTGCTTTTCGCGAAGTGTTTCCTAGTGCTACTATTAAAATATGCAATTTTCATTTTAACCAAGCTATTTGGCGTGCAAGAGCTTGGTTTAGTAACTAAATACCGAGATAATGAACTTTACAAAAGACATATAAGATCATGTGCAGCTTTAGCTCATTTGCCGCCAGAATTTGTAGACAATGGATGGTTACATATAATGGAGTCAAATATAGAAGACATACAAATTACACAATTTAACGATTATTTCGTGTCCCAGTGGTTGGAAACTGATCGCCTTTGGGTATGCTACCAAGAAAGACATCGAACCACAAATGTCGTTGAAGGTTGGCACAACCGACTGAACAGGAAAATTAAGAAAAGCTATCCCAATGTCTTTGAACTAATTAAGGCCTTACAAGAGGAATCAATATATTATAATATGATATATGAACGAACAGAGCTACAAATGCATACACTCAAGAAAGTTAAAAAGTACAGCGAACTAGATGAAAGAATTAATTTAATATTAAAAAACTTTTTAGAACATACTAAATCAATAGGTGAAACACTATGTTGCCTAATTTAACTTAACTTAAAATTAAATTAAAACTGGTATGCGCCAAGTTTTCTAAAATTTTGTTGTTTTTTTCAGTATATATTTTATATTAATTTTTATATTGTTTAATATTATAAAAATTAATTAATCAACAAATTTTGTTTTTCAAATGTTCATGTGTATGGGAAATATCTTTGTGTACTGGTATTTCAAAATTGTTCTGTTAAATTGTGTTTTTTTTTTAATAAAGAGTTTTTTAGTAATTTTTGTTTTAGTTCAATAGTTCTAATAACTATCAAAGCTGTTCCTTATATCTTTTTCTTAAACTGTATAAGAGAGTGCAAGTTAGGTTTTATATTGTTTTTACTAGTTTTGTGTTAAAATGCGAATCAAGCGAAAATTACTATAATATGACTCCTTTTTACCTTAAATACTTAAAAAATCATATCAACATATTTTTCTGCAGTAACACTAAATTTGGCATTTTAACGCACAACTAGTAAAAATAATATGAAAAAACACTTGGTATCCGGGCCCTAAGTGTTGAATGTTTAGTTACAGGAAGGATTAAAATATATATCTATACAACTTTCAGCACACCGAAAGCCGCCGATAAAAGTAAATTTATCAATATTTTTCATTATATTTTTTCGTATTTGTTTATTTTTTAATTTTAGATAGTTTTTAGTTTTGATGAAAGTGTAATTTTTATTTACTGTGTAATATGTATGCTATGGGTGTAAAAAACCAATCAGATATAACTTTTATAAAATTTACCTTCCAATTATTTCACGTCCAAAATAAGCAAATATATAATTGTTCAACGTTCTGGACGTATTTTCTTCAATTTTTTTTTCTAAAAAATTTTTATGGAGTACGTTAATTCATCTCAAGGGAAAAGTAATTACGACATGAAATATTTTGTTTAACTTTAAAAATGGTTATTTTTTCCACCCTTGAACCACTGTGCGTGGGTGCGACTGAAATTTGTTTAGATTAAAGGGAAAAATAAATAAGTCAACTTTTTTTAAATGTAACACTCTGCATATTTGTATTTAGAAAGAAAGGTCTATTCCTCCTCTTTTTAAAAATATATAGTTTGCGGCATTTTGTTTGGCCGTTTTAAAAAAAATTTAAGTTTTAATTAAAAATTTAATTGGTGATAAAAATTTGCATTGCCTAGAAAAACAAACAATTTAATTTGTTTATACATTTTGACAGCGCCTTAACACGTATAAGTATTACATTATAGAATAGGAAACCTGCTTATAGAGATCCCTTTTCAACAATACAGGAGCTTTATCTGGCACCAAGATGGGGCACTTTCACAAAATGTTGCACCAGTAACTCAGTATCTTAACGAGAAATATGGGTTTTGGATAGGAAGTTATGGCACTCTTAGATGGCCGTCCAATAGCCCCGATGTAAATCTCTGAATTTATTTTTGTGGGGTTACTTTAAACATAAAAGTTATTATAAAAGGCCAAAAAATATAAACATACTCAGACAAAAAACAAATGAAATTATATTATTTAATATGAACCGATCCGATTTTGTTTTCAACGCCATTAATCATAAGTTAGGGAAAAATTTTTCAAGTGCAGAGAAAATGGTGGAAGTTACGTTAAAAATTTCTATTTTTTTTAGATTATTCAAGTTAAAAAAAAATATATTTATTTTGCGAAAAATTTCTGATTTTTTACTATCAGTTAAATTTTTAATTAAAAACTTTTTTTGTATTTTTGTGCTATTTTCAGGTGCAAAAGCTATCAATTCTCATACCGTACAAAAATGTGCTCGTTGCTCAGCAACACTGTTAATCCTAGGATTAAAAAAACGATTTTTGAATAACTAAATGTATTAATTTTAACTTGGTTGGAGAAAAAATAGTAAATATCATACGGACTAAAAGATGCACTTTTATTCCTTATAGTATAATATATTATTATGTTTATTTGTTTCTTTTGTTAGGGTCAAAAAAAATATATGAAAAACTATTAAACTTTTATACAAGAAGTTTTTTATTTCTTTTTAGTTATTGTTGTAAGTGGGTGTCAAAATATAAATGAAAAACTCTGTACCAGAGTATCTTGTTCTAGATACGGCACAAAGTGCACGGAATAAACATAGTCATACACATAGCCGGTGGGCTAGCAGGTCGATCTCTTTAATCTTACTTGCAAATTCTTTTAAAGTGGACCAAATGACACGCCATATCAGATTATGATATGTTTCAGATACGTTTACTCGTGTCACTATCAAATCCCCAGTGACCATGTTTGATTAATCGATTTTAATAACGAAAAAAGCGGATCGGTACTTTTATACTTATATGTCAAGTCGAAGTTAAGCTGATAGATTTAGATTCTAGTAGCTATTTTTCGCGAAGATACCGTTTGTTGCCGTTTATCGTACTATTTTTTTTTTAATTCTATAGAACAGTGAAAAAGGATACACAGTAATAAACGGTTACTTTGCTCAAAAATCCTATAGGGCAATAAATCTAGATGTAGATGCCTTGCGGTATTAGGCCATCAGCATGTAACGTCAACGCCATTCAGTGTAACATCAGGACTCAGACAAGAAGGCCCCCTATCACCATTGTTATTTAATTTTTCCTTGGAATAATATTCAGTTCGCAAAATAGCGTCGGAGTTAACAGAAGGTTTTGCTCATCAAGGTTCAAAACTGCTGTTGGCCTTTGCTGGTGACCTAGATGACAGTAGCCCATTCAACAAGAGACATGCGAGAGGTTTTTTCACAGCTGGAGAAAGAAGCAGGTAAACGAAGAAAAAACAAAATACATGGTAGTTACAAAGAATCCAAGGCCCCGAATCAGGCAGAATATAACCCTTGATGACACCTTGTTAGACACATAAAAGCAAACCGAATAAGATGGGCAGGTCATGTAGTAATATCAGAAAACCACAGATTGATAAAAACCAGTATTCCTTGAGAGACCAGATGACAGAAGATCAATAGGTAGACCGAAAAGAAGATGGAAGGATGCTGTCGCAGCAGATTTATCTAAGATGGGAGTCCAGCAGTGGCAAGTGGAAGCACAAGATCGTAGGAGATGTAATGCCAGGGAAAAAAAAGAAGATTTGTTTTTTATTCAAAAAACTTTAGAGGACGAGAAGTAGGCCGATTTTACAAAGTAATAAACAAAAATTATAAATACAAAACTTGATATGTGCCAGAAGTAATCTTATATGAACTCTTAACTGGGTGGCGCCGTCTGACAAACTTTTTTCTTCCCTAGGAGCCGTCTTGATTTACTACCGAAGGCAGCGCAGCCTCTTGAGCTTTTTGTGCCTAATCTCCCATTATTTTTAATACCAATTCTCCCATAAGTCTTTTTCCTGCATAACCGCCGAGAATGGTTGGTTGATATATTCCTGTGGGCTCATTTTAGGTACTCCAAATAATACCTCTCTTTTGTGACTCAACGCTTCACATTTGCACACAATATGGTAGGCTGTTTCTTCCCCCTCGTCGCACATTCTGCAACTTAGGTCCCTATTTTATGAGCCTTTCTTGAGTAGAAGTCCTCTTAGGTTATCGTGCCCTCTTAGTAGTCTGAGTAGTTCTTTCTTCGATCTTTTTGATATACTCTTTATAAAGCCTTTTCCTGAGGCTCCTCCAGTATTTCTCATGTTTGTTTCGGATTCATTCTCTAGTTTACCCATGTGCTGTGGTTTTGGTCGCTCCAAGGGCAGGTTCTGGTCCAAAGTATGGTGTGAATGATCCCTGTCTCGCTAGCTCATCCGCTTGGAGAGTTACCCTGTTGCGTTCTTCCACAGGAGAGTTACCCTGTTGCGTTCTTCCAGGACTACCAGTTCTTTTTGGCATTCCCATGTCAGCTTAGACGTTACCTTGGATTTACTAGCGCTTCTAAGATCCGCTTGTTAAATAATTTCGCCCAAGTACCCGTTGCTTTATCTAATCTTTCTGCTAATGGCCGACGATTATCTATCATATTATGACAGCTTTAATTATATGCCTTAGGCCCGGTACTTTCATTAACGGATAAAATTATTTTCCGAATAATTTCCATAATAACAATTGTTGTGACAATTGTAACCATGGAAATTATTCGGAAAATAAAGTTATCCGTTAATGAAAGTACCAGGCCTTAGTCTGTCGGACAACGCCAGACTTTTTATGTGTAAAATATGCATTTTATGCTAGCTTTTGTGAAAATACGCAAAAACATATTTTTTTCATGAAATAATCAAAGTATGCAAATATGCTCTTCCTTAGTTATAAGGTTGGCTGGCAAACTATCTGTTTAAGATAAATATGTTCTCTAGTTTTGTAGCGGATTCATGTTTCATTATTTTTTCTTCAGGATTACACGCCGTACATTTTTTTGGAAAATGGGACCACTTCGTTCCAGGTTCCGGGGTATAACGAACTGAGCCTACTTAGCCCTATCCACCTCTATAAACTTGCAGATGGCTTGCAACAACGTTTCGGTGCAAGTTACGTTATGAGATAAAAATAAAAGAAAAAAATAGAAATTTAAACGTAATCTTTAAGAAAATTTTGGATTTTAAAATTAAGAAATTTTGACAGGATTTTAAAATTTGTGAAGTTTTGTCATAAATGACATATTAGGTTTTGACAGGTATATTTATAATTTTTAAAAAGATAAAAAATGTGGTGGTGTGTTAATTGATTTTAGGTTTACTTGAAATTACTTTAGCATAGGTAACCGTGTATTATTTAAATTAACAGATATTGATGCTACACATTTATTTTTATTTAACAATATAACTGGACTTTCTTTTATTTTACGTTTTTTTGAACAAGTTTTCTTTGCTAAAATACTAGAACCTTTCCAGTTTATTATGTGGTTATTATTAGAATGCTTTCAGATTATATGTGGAATTATGGTTAGATCAGATTTTTTTGATTTATTGGAATTATATGTTTTCGTTTATAATGTATGGTTTTGTTTTTGTTACTTAATAGTGCTTTGTGTTTTAAATATGGAAATAAGAATTTTATTTAATAACTCAGGAATTTATGGTAAAAATAAATGTGTATTTTGATTTTGTCTTAAATTTGGTTGTTGAAATTTTAGAAAGCATTTGTTTATAAAATCAAGGGGATAGTTATTTTAAACTAAAATATCTTTTATAAATTTGTTTTGGACAAAACTAATTATTTTAATTCTATCAACAAGACTTTTTACAACTTTTTTTGTTACCATTATTGCGTGATAAGAGTTAAAATTTAAGTATCTGTTTAAGATAGGCCTCTGCATGCGGTGGTTACAACGCCGTTTGGTGACCGGCCAATAAAAATATGTAATATTTCTTTTCAATTACTTACAGCAAAGGAATGTTTATCAAGGATGGTTTTGAAAGGTCTTTATTAAGTGTGCAAGGCATAAAATTAAAAGCAGATTAAAGTAAGGATATACATGAAATAAATGATGTATTTGAAATGCAGACATGTCTGCTAGAAACTGTAATTAAAATTAGATTAATAGGCTAATAAAAACCTATAAAGGAAGTTGTGATTTGTATTTAATAATGGATTTCTGCGTATCAATTTACAAAATCCTCATTAAGATAAGGCGTAGCACGATGTGAGGTCTTTAAGACGATCTTTGAGTCATAAAAAATTAAAATTAAATGCTAATTAATTTAAAATATACTTATTTGAAAGATCATCTTTATATTTATTATTTCAGAAAAAAATTGTTGCTCTCTTCCTGTAAAGGTGTAATAGTTTTATATAAAAATATTTTAATAATTAATGATACTGTGGGTTAAAAACCTCTTAAAATTGCGACACAAATATCATTTTTGACATATATCTAACTTTAATAGCTATTTTTATAACTAGTATATAGATCTTTATTAAACGAATATTTTTATTCTAAATAAAATGATGAGTCAATAAAGCTTGTTTATGTACGGCTTATATACATGATTTTATGTACAGGGTCTTTGATTATATTTACATGGCTTCTGGGACCTTTATTTTTGAAGACAGAAAAAAAAATTATATAAAAATTCTAGGATGTTTTCCATATTATTTTTTAAAATTATCATGCGTAAGAATATCGCAATTAAAAATGAAAAAAATTAGGGCAACTTCAACTTTTTAAATGAAAACACCTTGTGATCTTATGCGCTACAACGAAAGATCTTTTTTATGATTTCAAATATATATATATATATATATATATATATATATATATATATATATATATATATATATATATATATATATATACATATATATACATTGAAGATTTTGGATGAACATTATTAAGATAATTTAGGTTAAATTATTAATAAATTAAAAAAGTTTTATATTAGTATCAAGAAAGCCATGGAAACAATATAATTGTTATGTTGCTGAATTTGGTGAGGGTTTTCTCTGGACCCATAATGTTTATTTTTGTGATTTAACATTCCTGCTAAAGTAAAGGAAGACTTGTCGGTAAATATAATTTTATTTAAAAACTTTGAATCCTGCTGCATGAAACTAGCCATTTCCAATGCATACTTAGGTCGGTCCTTCGTGTTTTGTTCAGGATGGTTCTGAACGGGCATAAATTTATAAGGATAAAATTTGTAAAATTTTAAGGTTAAATAAATTTTATAATCTGTTTTATTAAGTTTAGATGCCACATCCGAGATTAATATTACAGGATTTTCTAAAATTATTAAAAGTAGTTAGTGCAAGTCCAATAGAAAAAGTATAATAGTTATCTAAAAAAGAATTCCAAAACTTGTTGTTGTTATATTGATGGATCTTTTTAAAATTTTAAAACTTTTTGCAATAAACTTTCTACTATGTATTAATAGATCTAAAACCCGTTTTTTAGATATTAGTAATTTTCCAAAATTTTCACAGTCTCACATTATTATTTTTAAACATAAAAAAAGACGTAATAAAGATTTTTTTTCTTCTGAATAGCCCATTGACAAAAAAAGCAATACAATTTCATCAAATTTATTAAAAATTTTATTGTTTTATACTTTTTTGATAATAATATTTTTTCAATTTATTTATATTTTTAGGCTTTCTCAAAAATGGTTCATCAAAATATCAGCAATGTATATATTTTAAAATAGAAAAAAGATCTTTTATTGTAGCCATAATATAAAGGTGTTTTAATTTAAAAAAATTGCATTTATATTTTTTCCCTTTTTTTATTGCGATATTTTTTTACTGATAATTTCAAAAGATAATATGGAAAAAAAAACAAAATAAAGGCTCCAGAAGCCACGTAAATATAATCAAAGACCCTGTACGATTGCGATTGAATTATATTATGTAGTCAAAATAAAAAAAATAAGAAAATAAAAGTTTAAGTATACCTGTATAGGGTTTTCCCTGGAGAGGTGATCAAGCAGTTGCCACAGCAGTTGCTATGAGATGTTGAAGTTTATTTTTAAAACATGTTAAATAAGATGAAATTAAAAATTTTTAAAAATCATTAAAAAAAACAGAATTTAGAACGAAAATAGTATCGAAAGCCAAAATGAAAACCTCAGAAGTGTTACGAGGGGACGGTTTGAGAAGTGCATCGACTTATGGGCTCCCAATTCGCGTGTTATAGTGTGGGTAGGTACCAACCAAATCCCAAAATTGTAGGTTACAACCGGCTTCGTTTTCGAGAAATCACCAGTCAAAAAAAAATAGATTGACATTCAATTCGTAAGTTTTACTCAATAAAGGCGCGTAAAATGTATTTTTTAATTTCTTACAATCTTCTAACAAAATTTTAAACAAAAAAAGCACAACTTCGACAAAACTCGAACCAGAACCATCTAGACAGTCTTGTCGAATATCATTGGAGAAAAAAATTTCAAGGCAAAATATTTCTCCTGTTTTGTTTAAGTTTATTGCTTTTATAGCAATTTCGTTCATGCAATTTTTAACAAAACCATCCGGACCATTTCGGAAATTTTCTCTTCCTGGGGTACCCTGGAGGGTATTATAGTGGAAATTTTTTGACATAAGAAAAAGTGACAATTGACAATACACAATACAAACGTATTTTGTTAAACTTATTTATATTATATTATTTGAAAAAAAACTTTAAAAATATAAGATATATTACATCCGAAATGGGTGTTTCAATGTTCCTAAAATAGGTAAAAAAAAGTTTGGGTCGTCTTTAGGTGTTATGAAATATGGATCTATGCATGGTAGACTTTTTGCCAAAATGAGATTTTCCGCCAGCTTTAGTAGAGTAAACTTAATATTGAAAAATCATATAAAATATATTACCTACATACGAATCTGGTGTTTCTATGTAACCAAAATTGGAAAAAAAAGTTTGAACCATCCTTAACGCCTAGGGTTTGTAGGGCATAGATCTATGGTAGACTTATTGCTGAAATAAAATTTTCTACCAGTTTTAGTAAACTCAATATTCGAAATTAATATAAGATATATTACACCCAAAACTGATGCTTCCATGTAACTAAAATTGGGAAAAACATTTGGACCGTCCTTAAAGCTTAAATGTTATAAAGTATACGTAGACCCTTGGTAGACTTATTGCTGAAAAAAAATTTTTCCCACCAGTTTTATAAAAGAAAAATTTCAAAATTTTTATTTTTCCCCAAATATATATTTTTTTTATTATAAACGTCAATAATTATTGGTGGAATTTTTTTACCAAATACCATTCGAAAAATTTTTAAATTAAAAGCCGAAAATTTCATCGTCGGTCTTTTTTTTAAGGATTCCGGAAAACCGGAAAAATTTTTTTCTAAAATATTTCATAAAACCCATTTAAACCCCTTTTAAAAAACGAAAATTTTCGTTTCCTAGTTACTTCCACTTACTTTCCACAAACCACCAAACGTTAAAAACAGTCAAAATGAGTCGATTTGGGAAGTCACATGAAGAAATAGATAAAGTAATTTATAAAAAAATATTTTAATTATAGTTTTAATTATGTTGCATAAAATTGAAAATTGTACGACAAAAAAACATTTTAATAGTATAATTCTCCCATATTTCTCCATTCTAGAAATATTATCCCAAAATACCGCTCGTGCATAAAAATTAATCAGATAATTTTCATTCAAGCTTGTTATACAAATTCCACTCGTTCTTCGAACTCGTGTAATTATAAATAAATAACAAGCTTATATGAAAATTATCGGTAATTTTTAAGCACTCGCGGTATTACCCCCGACAATTTTTTTTCTTATTATATTATATACGATAGTACTTTAGTTTATTTATTGCCTTTACTACTTCTAAGTGGCTATGTTGTTTTGTCGAACTTAAATTTAATACTCTCTAGATATATTTTAGATAACCAACATAAAAAATTCTGAAATAAAAATAATTTATGAAATACAGTTGCAATTTTTCCCTTTCTACATTTGTCCTACTTACGTGACATATTTGCATTTATTTTTAATTCAGAAAACAAAACCCCATAAAAGTGTTTATGTAAATCGCAATGGAATTTGGCAAAAATTTGCAAAATTAAAACATTTAAAAATATTCAAATTTGCAGACGTGCTAAAAATTTAAAACAAAATTCACCTGAGAGACGTACCCACGGCATTTTGATTCAATGGAAATATTTAACGTAATCTTGGTGCTTAGATATAAATAAATTTGAAGATCCATAAAATACTACCCATCACCTTACTATTTCTATTGAGGCTAGTGTTATGTGTATTATTTGTTATTTTATATTATAACAGTGGGTTCAAAAAATTCAAGTGCAGGAATAACTTTTAACGATGATATAAGATCTTTATTTTAATTAGTTTTCAAGAATATAAACGGTAGAATTATTCATATAAGTTTTAAAATAATAAATTAATTCTTACTTGAAATTTTTGCCATGGATTTTGTGATTTTGACAATTATATGAGGTTGAATATCTATGGGATACCAATTAATTATTTGAAAGAAAGAAAATTATACTATGTTTTCGTATTTTTTATGGCATTAATAATAATAAATCTTATCAATAAATATGTTTCAGTTGCTTTAACCTCTACTCTCGATGCAAAAAATATGAATCTCAGGAATTTAAAATATGGTTAAAGTTATTCCTACCCTTAAATTTTTGAACCCACTTTCATAACATAAGGTAAATAATATACATACAACTAGCCCTAATAGAAATGATAAGGTGATGTGTAGAATTTTATAAAACTAAAAAAAGTATACAGTGGTAAATAAATTTATTATATCTAAAAGTTAAAAAATAGGTCAATTTTTCAAAATGCCAAAACTTCAGGAGATATTTTTTCATATAAAGGTGAACTATTCGAGGCAATTATCGGTTTTTTTTTCTATACTATGTCCACTTAATTTTTAATTGCAAACTAGCTGGCGTTCTTCTCTTCTTCTTTTTTCCTGGGAGCTTCTTTCACTACGGAGCAGCGCACCTCATGACTTTTTGTGCCTAATCTCCCATTGTCTTTTATACCAATCCTCCCATTAGTCTTGTTCCTTCTACAAGTCTGTAGAACCCCGAGACTGGTTGATTGATTGATTGATTGATAAAATAAATACAAAGTTGAGTTTGTCCGCCTCGACACTGGCCTACAGGGCTTGTTGTATCTCTGTATTTGTTTCAGTTAGTTTGACACCTTAGACAGGTGTAGTAGCCCTTTTACTGTTCTTTCTGTTCAGCCCTGGTGGAAATGTCACCATGGGTTTGATTTGTTCTCATATAAGTGCAGCACTCTATATATTGAGACTGCTCTTCCTCTTCGTCACATAGTCTGCAAATGGGTCTTTCTATAGATGCCCATAGTGTGCATATGTTTCTAGAGTGCAGTGTCGGTTATTTTAAACCTGTCACTATTCTAATCTGATTCTATTTAGTTTTAGTAATTCACTGTAATGCTTTCGATGGTGAGTCCAACATTGATTTAATGATGTTGCCTTGGAATGTGGTTCCAGTATGACTGATGTTGTGTTTGAATGTAGCCACGAACCGAGGCTTTTGGTATTCCAAAAACAGATTCAGGACCCACAAACATTGCTCGGAGCCTCGCCTGGCCAGGAGTCTGCATTTTCATTGCCCTGTATTCCCTGTGTCCTGGCACCCAGGAAAGTGTAACTTTGTTGTGGTTAGCCAGGTTTAGGAGGCATTACAGACAGTTCCAAACCAACCTTGAGTTGACTTGTTGGGATGCCAAAACTTTTATGGCCGCTTGACTATCAGAGAAGATAGTAATGTCCCTGCCCTTATATCTCCTCCTCAAGTTCTCCCCAGACAAAGTTCAATGGCATATATTTCCGCCTGGAAAACAGTGGAATATTTCCCCAGGGAAGCATAAGCATTGAACCTGGGGTCATACCATGTATTTCGCGCCGGCTCCATTGTCAGTTTTGGGATCCATCGGTATACCAACCAAATTCCGATACTGACCAGAGATCGCTCACTACCGCCCCAAGTAAGCTGGGTTTTGTATGGTCTGTGTGTATTTATCCTTTTGGCATTGTACACTGCTCATCTCAAATATTGGGTTTGTGATACTGCTCGTTATTCTGGTGTCCTAGCAGGCCCAGAGCACCAGTTGCTGTTACATTTCAGCCTGTATGCCCCAATCCTCGCCTCCGCCTTAATAATTATACCAAGAGGGGGGGGCTTAGTAGGGTTTCTATGGCTGCAGTTGGAGTGCTTCTAATAGCTCCCGTTAGAGCAGGTTGGTTAATATATTCATATGGGCTCATTTTCGGTTGCCCAAATAATGCCTGTCTTTTGTGATTTAACGCTTCACATTCACAGAGTATGTGGCAGGCTGTTTCTTCCCCCTCGTCGCACGTTCTGCAACTTGGGTCCCCATTTTATGAGCCTATCTTATTTATCCTCCTAGGTTATCGTGCCCTGTTAGCAAGATTACTGTTATGCGAAGTATTTTTCCACTTTGTCTTAGTAGTTCTTCCTTCGTTCTTTTGGAAGGACCCCTTATGAAGTTTTTTCCATTTCTTACTCTACTGAGGTCCTCCCAGTATTCTTTGTGTTTGTTTCGGATCCATTCCCTGGTTTGCCCCCGTGCTGTGGTTTTGGTCACTTCAAGGGCAGGTTCTGGTCCAAAGTATGGTGTGGATGGTACCCACAGGAGACTAACCCTGTTGCGTTCTCCCAGGACCTCCAGTTTTTTTGGCATTCCCATGTCAGCTTGGACGTCACGTTGGGGTTTACTAGTGCCCCTTGTGGTGCCTGGCTGTCTGTTATTATGCAGATCTGCTTGTTTGTGTAAGCCCTCCTGTTATTTTTTTTGCACAGTTCAGTAAAGCATATATTTCTGTGTGAAATACAGTACTGTGTGTTCCTAGTGGAATGGAGAATTGTGAATTCCTCATTTCACTGTACACGCCCGCTCCAGTTCCCTGCCCGGTTTGGGAACCATCCGTATACCAGATGATGTCTTCAACCGTGCCGGGAAGATCGGGTTGTTGCCACTCACTTCGATCTGGAATTTTTACCACAAAGTTTTTGTTAAATGAGTATTGGGGAATCATCTGGTCTGTTCTCTCATCCAGGATGTTGCCGCCAATTTGACGTTTTATGTTGTTGCGTCCCAAACTAGCGTATACACCAGTTGGTTTTTGTTGCAATCTTAAGTAGCTCATTCTTGCTACTGGAGTTAGTCAAAAACTAAGAAAAATAACTAAAATAAACGCATTTTTAGTACCGCGCCTTAATTTAGAGGTATGATCTGGGTAAATTTTTAATGTCTGCGCTTCAACCACACCTTTTCTCTTCCAGATAGCGTTGAAAAATTTTAACAGCTAAAAGTTATAAAACAAAATAATGTTTTTTAAACGTTTTAATACGGACAGGCGGAAACGGGCGCTTTAGAAATTAAATGTGCATTCAAATCATTCTTTGGAGCCTGCATAAAGATTTCCTTAAAGTAAGGACAAAATCTAAAATGATCTGGCTTTGCCAATTAAACGATTTCGTATGAAATGACTCTTAAGTAATGGTTTCGGGTATTTTTACATAAATGAGGTATATGATCAGTAAATTGATGCTATTAGCCGTTACTATGTGGTAATTAATCATCATGAAGAACACTGATAAATAAAACTACTATGTTTTTTTACCACTAAAATATATTCACAATTATGTTACGCAGTTTCAACCACAGAGTCATTTTCAAACAAAATGTTTTTCCGACTAAAGTATCAATCAAAATAAGGTGAATACCTCTAAGTGGTAAAATATTCTTAGGAAGCGGCGGAGAATTAACAGTTTATTATGGTTTGGCGACAGTAAACAGCGGGGAAATACAGTTGGGTCATTAAGCAGATGTACATATATCTTTTATTGCCTTTGTATATTTAGATTCCAAATAGTTATTATCCCTGGTTGAATAGTGTAATATTTCGATATTAAATTAGGAATTTGTGTTTTTGTCTAAACAATGATTAGCAAAAGTAGAGTCTTTTTTTGTAGTCTATATGATCTAAAATGTCTAAATAGCGAGTTTTATGCTCCTACCGCTTTGTCCTGTATAAAAACATCACATTCTGAACATTCTTATAACTCCTGATTTATTAAATTTGTTGGTTTTATCTTTAGCGTTATAAATCTCAGAACAATATATCGAATATTATTTATAACGCTAAAGATAAAACCAACAAATTTAATAAATCAGGAGTTTATAAGTTGAAATGTTCAGAATGTGGTAACTTTATATAGGACAAAGCGGTAGGAGCATAAAACTCGCATTTAGAACATTTTAGATCATATAGACTACAAAAACAGACTCTACTTTGCTAATCATTGTTTAGAACAAAAACAAATTCCTAATTTAAATAATATCGAAATATTACAGTATTCAACCAAGGGCCATAAATTAATCTATTTGGAATCCCTAGAAATATACAAAGCAATAAAAATAATAATGTACATCTGCTTAATGACCAAACCGAACTTGTATTTTCCCGCTATTTACTGTCGCCAAACCATAATAAACTTGTTAATTTACTCCGCGTTCCTAAGAATATATTTACCACTTAGAGGTATAAATTCACCTTATTTTTGTATTGATACTTTAGTCGGAAAAAATTGTTTGAAAATGACTGTGAGTTGAAACTGCAGTAATAATAATTGTGAATATATTTTAGTGGTAAAAAAACATAGTAGTTTTATTTATCAGTGTTCTTCATATATGATCAGTGTATATCTTTTAGTGAAAACTTTTGTATGATCATAAAATATTGTATAATCAGTTTGAACACCCTTGGGGGCTTTTAGTACCAAAGCAACTCATTTTTTGTAATTATAATAACGTCTCAAGCCACTAAAAGTAGATATTTTAACGGTAACTAAGCACTTCTTCATTTAAGAAACACGACATTCAACTGTTTTTCTGTTCCTATTCGTGATTTTTTCTTGTTATTGTTCCATAAACTGTTATTAGCAATCTTGTACCATTGTTAACTGTAAACAATAACATAAAAGTAAGTATGCATTAATAAATAATCGGATTGTTGTCAGGTAATGACAATAATATATTTTTTTTCAGTCAGATTATATCTAAAATATGATGGGAACTAAGCTTAACTTGATTTACTTTTTATTCTTTGGCTAGTAATTAGGTACTGATCTACAAGGACTGCTCCATAAAATTAAGTTAATTAAAATACTGGAAGTAGTAATACTGTTGTTGTGATCCACCAAGATCAAATATAATATTCTATTATAAATGTGATAATACATTATTAGACGGAATTTCCTTTATAATAATTAATGTTTTATGTTTTTACTTTTTACGAAAACACATTTTTATTAGTTACTTTCATTATTCAGAATTATCATTATTGTCAAAGAACCTCCAAATACTCTAAATCATTATTTACATTTCCAAGACTTTAACACCTAATAAAAGGGTAGATAATTCTAAAAACACGTAAAAGTAATTTTAAACTTATCCCTTGCATAATAAATTTTTTTAAACTAACAATCTATTACCCAACTATTAAAAAGCTTTTGAACTATAAAACCCTAAAAGGTTATTGTATTTCGATCGAAAAACACCCCAAATTAATATTTTACACTTGATCTTTTCAAATAGTATTTACATACAAAGGACAAAGAAATTTCCAATCTTAAAATGGCTCGCCCCTTGGTTAGTGGTCAACATTAACCCCATTGTGAAAACAAGTATCTAATATTTTTCAAGCATCACTATCTTTAGGTTAGCCATACATTTGTTATTCTAGTAACCTTAGTATATTCAGTGACAGTTAATATTAAAAAAAAAAGAAATAAATAATTTAAGTTAGCTAGTAGGCGCCTACCTTGGAAAAATGCCTTATTTAATGAGTATATAAAATTATTATATTTTTACAATTAAAAATAAAATGATTACCGCTGGAGGCAAGAGCGAACGATCAAGACTACACAATAATATTATACCGTTGGTGCTTTGCGATTTCGACCAAAGGCGATCTATCTCAGCCGCCTTTTTTTTGATATTCAGTACGCAAGCAAATAAACTAATAAACGATGCCAAGTGATGCGAAAATCCGCCGACGTAAAGTAAAATTCGGCAGATTTATTACTTTTGCAGGCGATTGCATCGGTCGCCTTCGCTTTGACCTTCGACGATCGTCGCACATCGATTATGAGAGGCATGACAACAGGTGGACAATTATTAGTCAGAGACACGTGACCCGATGCGACCTTTTAATTGACCTGTATCTTTTTATCCGAAATAGAAATTCCGTATAAATCTTACCGGTGCATTTTGGTTTCCGAGTTTTAATCCTAGGTAGTTTAGTGGCAAGTTTTGAAGTTTATGCAGGCCTTTAGTCCAGGAGAATTTGATTTTTGATAAGTATTTTTTAGCTATAAGTGCATGTTTATCGTTTTTTTTGTTTATATTTTAAATAATATTAAAAAATGGAGTCAAACCCTGTGCATGACATAATTTGCTCGTTGCAAGAAACTCCATTTTCCCGACTAAATAAAAAAGATCGAAGTAAATTCTTGACTATTGGTCGCCCGATATCAACACTTAATATTTTAAAACCCGACAAAAAACATGGACAGTCTTTTTCGCGGTCTTTTAAAACACAGTGGTATGATAGTCACAGTTGGTTAAGTGGAAGCATCTTTAGGCAAAGTTTATTTTGTTGGCCTTGTTTACTACTTGCTAAAGGTAGAAATAATGTTTCACAGGGCTTTTCAGATTTAAAAAATGTATCAGCAAAGATAATACTACTACGAATAGATGGTTCATTTAAATGGGGCGTTTTGAATCAGTTCGGAGATATCAATGCTTCCGTAAATGCGAATAAAATTAAAGTCGGTAAAATTCTGCCCCAGCGAATCAGGTACGAAACCATGTGCGACATTGTCAATGTCTGTCGCTTGTACCTTATTCGGAACACGAAGTAGCGAAAGACGGGCTGGCTACAAACGAATTGTGTATTTTCTAGTCGCGTTTCATCACGCCAATAGTAAAGGCCCGCCGGCAACACCGTTTAACTTTCGTTCAAGGATAGCGCGAAAATCGCTCGATGGACATCGGCTCGCGTTAGCCAAAGTCCATTAGGGGTATCAAAAATATAGCATTGAATGGTTCATCTTATCCGTAGTAGTATTATCTTTGGTATCAGCTAATATTAAAAAACATGAGCTTTCTAAGGTGCATATGAGCAGTTATTTAAGTCTTAAGCGGTTAGAAAAAAACTCTCAAACTATAAAAGATGCTTTAAACGTTCAAACAGCTATGTCTTTAAAATTATATAATGAAGAAGTAAGAAAAAATAGAATCTTATTAGGTTATTTAAACGATGTTACTTGTCATTTGGCATAACAAGAACTTTCTTTTAGATGCCATAATGAAAAAAAGGATTCTTCTAATTCTGGCAATTTTAAAGAAACGTTTAATTTATTAATTAAACGTGATATAGGAATTCAACAGCATTTAAAAAAAATTGGAAATGTTTTTTCAGGTTTATCCAAAACTATCCAGAATGATTAAATTCATTGTATTTCTGAACACCTATTAAACGTAATTCAAAACGAAATAAAAGAGTCGTTTATTTTTTCAGTACAAGCTGACGATACTACGGATATAGTAGAAAAATCTTACTGCCCTTATGTTGTTGGTGTTGGCGACTTAAAAAGCCAACCTGGCTTTCGTACATCCAACTCTGAAGTCTACTTAAAATACGTTTTCTATCGTTAATAAGAACTTTTTTGGTAATATTTTCTATAAAAAAAAATAACAATAAAGTTAATAAAAATATGAGACACAGAAAATTGGGCGTGGCACCCAAAAATTTTCGCGCATTTTTGGCCTGCGACGCTCTCCGCCTACCCAGCTTTATGGGTCGAGGGCCGCCACTGATTGAAAGAGAAAAAAATAAATTATTTATTTAGGTATATTTTCCTCCACAAGTGCACGCATTTTATTCAAAGTTAAGAGATTAAAGGACTAAGAACAAACTATTTTACAATGGTAATGGTAAAATAACAGTTACCTGCATTTTTAATGTATATTGATAAGGCCATCGAAATATCCTGTTTGTTTTCTACTTCCATGAAGCTTGGGCATTTCTAAAAGTAGCTTCAGATATAGTTTTTTATCTATCATCTTTTAAGCATAACCAAAGTAACAAATGAACATCAAAGTTGAGAAAAAGAAATAAATTAACTTTTTTAAAAGGGAACACCCCGTATCTTTTTAAAAATATATAGTTTGCTGGCATTTTGTTTTAAAAATATTTAAGTTTTTAATTAAAAATTTATTAAATAATAAAAAATCTGAATTGCCTGGGACAACAAAGGATTAAATTTGTTTCAACGTTTTTTTTAACTCAGTATCTCAACAATAAATCTAGTTTTTGTATAGGAAGGATGGCACTCTTAGGTGGCCGCCCAATAGCCCAGATTTAAACCCTTTGGATCTATTTTTGTGAAGTTACTTGGACAATTAGTTTTTTTATAAAAATCCAGAAAATATAGAATACTCTCTCTCTACTCTACTCTCCCACTAAATTATATGAAATTCGGATTTTCATCGGGTCGAGTACAGACTTAACTGCATTTTTGTTTTAATATTTTTTTTTTAATTTTTATATTTTGTTTTTAATTGGTAATAATATTATTTTTAGGCACTATAAAAACATATTAATTTTTAAAATGGGTGAAAAAAAAAAAAAAAATATGGTCATGTTTTTAAAGTCAAATTATACGTCTGGCTAATCATCAATAAAAAAGTATAAAATAGCCGTTTTATTGCGTATCGTCGTGTAAAAAAAACTAACCACCACAATAAAGCAACATATCCAACCAAATTGCGTATTGCAATTAGCAGATATTACGCTACTGCACAAAAAACAACAACCACAATAAAGCTACGCCATTTGCTAGTAATGTAAAATAACCAAGTGACAGCTACAAAGCAAGCGTTACTTAGTGATTGATAAAAGTAACAAGTGCTTATTTTAACAAGATTTTTTTTTACACAGTTTTATTTTTTCTGTATCATTTTGAATTCCTATTACTAAATTACACTACAACTAACAAAACCAAATAATTGCTTTTAATTGCGAAAAGCAGCTTCTTCGTACAAAATTGTTATTGATCAAATTTTCCTAAACGGTGTTTGCTCAGAGAGTTGGGTGCAAAAAAGCCAGTTTTGTGCACGGGTAGTGGTTTTTTCTATTAGCGAATTAGGACTTAAGTAAACATCCCATCATTCAATTTTATTTTAATAAAGTACCAGCTTTTTGCCCGCACCATTGCCGCCCCCATAGACTACACGATTATGGGAGTTTTGTTTTTCTTTCTTTCGTTTTTTTCATTAGAAAAATGGTGCTTTTTTGAAAGCGTTGCTGACCAATATTTTTCTTGAGATGACAAATATTTTTCTTATGAGAAATATTTTCTTCTTGAATTATATTTATGTGTTTTCTTTGAAAAATTAAACCTATTTTGGATAATGATTTTACTAGAAAATTAAAGGCAAGAGAATGCCGAAGACAAGTTAGAACTTATAAAAATGTTAAGTTACCCTGCATCCTTATAGGGGCGCTGTTTCGGCTCCTTCGTAAAAGAAAATATATTAAAATGTAATGTATATCATCTGTCAGTCAAAAGCGCACCAAATAGTAGAGCCAGGAAGATGGCGTGCGAGTATAATATTTGCAACTAAACAAATAAAAAAAAATGTTCATTAAAAATTTAACTATATGAGCTTTAAAAATACTTGGGTTTCAATTAAAAAAAATCGGTAACGACATATTTTAAATTGGGACATATTTTAAATTAATCTTAACAGCCAGAGTAACGATGTGTTTCAAGCAGTTACCAGTAACGAAAGTTTACATCTCTACTTCTTGCGTTATCATTGCTACTTTTTTGCACCGTGAAATTGGTCAATCTCGTCAAAGTTTACAACTACACGTTCTTTTTACTTCGGCATTCTGCGGCTTTGCTGCTGAAGAATTATTTATTTACTGTTGTTGGTCTTTTTGTTATAAGATAAATTTTGTTTGTTTTCCTTTCTATTGAGTACTTGTTGCAGAGAGTGATTTCGACTTAAATATCTTTAGTACGTTTTAATGAGTATATTCCATATACAGTGTGTGCTACTTTCACGAGAACGCATAATACTCGTTAAATTTAATTTTGTAGATATTTCTCATATTGCTGTGGGAAATTCCTGTACTAAAAATATGGTATTTTTTTACTTATCGGGTCCACGGCCGATTTTATTGATATTTAGTGCACAGGGGTTTTTTGGGACCAATCTAAAGTCAAATTTTGTCGGACACTTTTAGGTTTTAAGTTATAACATCCTACTTTGACCTAACCTCAAAAACGCCCAAACTTTTTTTTAAATTTCTCCTTCTTTAAACTGGTCACAGGCAAACTGACTGATTTTATGGTAAAACATTTATTATTTATTGGGATACATTTATTTTTTCGTTTGTTTAGTCGATATTTTTAACAAAAAATGCCACCAAAAGAGATCTATTTTTACTTTTAAAAAGTCAATAAAACTATCTAGGGATTTTTAAGCCGTGCTAAAACTTGGGAAAAAACTGAAATTTTAATTGTGTAAAAATTTTGTTTGCCTTTAAAAAAGAGAATGTTGTCAATTACCTATTCAGCATAAACTTCATAACAAATCCAAGTTTAGAAATGCGCTCTTGCCTCACTTGATTAAAATTCAAACTTTTAGATAAAAAACACCTTGCAATATAACTGCAGGAGTAATTTTGCACCCTTATTATTGCCACGCACTTTTTTTAAAAGCAGTGTTTATATAAAAAACTGGTGTGACTATGATGAGTCACACCAATTGCTCAAAAAGGAAAAGTAAGAAAATTAATACGAAATTTATCCTGTGCACAGGTTAGCTTCACGCCAAAGCAAGCTGTAGGTGTGCGTGCAAACCTACCCGCAGCTCAGGGTGAGGAATAGTGAGTTCGTTATGGCGCCACCAGTTTTCTTACGGACTACAAACTGGAAGTCCCCTAGATGTTATAGGAGCTTGCTTGGGCGATCACACACCAGTGCACGACAAAACAAAAAAAGTTAGCATATAAGCATTAAAAAAAAACTGACTTGGTCAATACTCATTAAAGAGAAAAAAAATAAATAAATAATAATATAATAATACAAATTATTCTGGTATCAGGTGAGCTAAATAAAACTCAAAAAGATTAAAAACAAATTACATTTATTTTGAAATAGTTTCTTGACGTTTTAAATTTCATAAATTAAAAAAAGGTTTAAGTTTTAAGTTACATAAATTAGGATTAGTATTGTTAAATAAATAAATTAATAAAAGGTTGCCTGTTTCCTGACGGCAGGTAAGGGTGGTCTGCAGAGTCTGGACTCAACCCCGGAGTAAAATTTGAGGCAAATCACAAGTTAAAGTTGAATTTGGAGTTATACTTAAGTTTGGAGTTATACTTGAGTTTGGACGTCAGTTTGAACGTAAATTTGGTAAAGTACGTAAATTTGGTAAGGTATCCAAATTTGGAATTAAACTTGAATTTGGAGGCCCTACAAACATCGGTAGGCATTAAAATTTGAACCATAAAAAAATTAAAGTTTAATACAAAACAAAGCAAATGGCTGAAGGCCTTAAATAAATTTCCAAATTAAAAAAAAACTAACAGAAGAATTGGCTGAAGGCCTTAAGTACATTATTAAATCCCAAAGGAAACAAACAAACAAACAAAGGAACCGGCTGAGGGCCTTAAATAAATTTACAGATAAAAAAAAACTAACGAAAGAATTGGCTGAGGGCCTTAAACAAATTTACAGGAAAAAAAACAATAGTATCAAATAAAAGAAGTGGCCGAAGGCCCAAGGAGAACTATTCAATAATACAAGTCCTCAAAATACAGAATCAACTAAATCAATCAATTAAATACAACTATTCAAACAACAGGCCATTCGTGCTATCGTCGTTGACAGAACATACCAAAAATAAATAAAATTGTTTCCACAAATTAATTTACGACATTAAAAATAAAATATTATAGGTTACTAATGGCATAGCTGTTTCTGCGCATTCATTAGGTATAAAATCAAATCATACATCACTGATGTTTAATAAAACCAAAAACTACCAAAAAACTCTCTTGATTAATACCGATCTTGATTTATGATTATATAAAATTGAAAAGGAATTTTATTAATGCGCATGCCTGCCTCTTAATTTTATTAATGAAACTTACAAAAAAAAATTTACATTTGTCAACAAGAATAACACGAATAACCAAAAAAAACTTCAAGTTACTAGAATTAATAAATCAATATCACTCATATCGATAATCGATATACACAAAACATCCCTACACTCATTTTAAAAAAGCATAATAATCAATATTAATTAAACCTTAAAGCATTAGAAATTTACAAAAAAATTAACATTAGAATTTACAGTCAATAAACCAAAATTCTTTCCAAGCACAACACAGTTTAAGAAAAACAACCAAAGTTTGAAATTTATACATAGCTAATCAAATATAAAAAAAAATGGTACTAAAAGAATTTAGTATAAAGTAACGTAGTAGCTTTATATATCGACACATCGGCTGAAAAGGGACATAATTAAAAAACATTGTTTTGAGAAATTAGCCAACAAAACAAATCTGAATTATTTTAGGTATTATTACGTAATTAATAAATAAATACTCATCAAGTATTTCTTTTAGACTAAATAAAGAATATTTGACCCCTATAATAGCATATTAGAATTTTTAAATTATTTTGATTTTAAGCTAAAAAAAAAAAACAAATTTTTATATATTTTTTCTTTTTCAGCTTATGTCATTTTACTTGGAAATAAATTAACACAATTTTAACAGTTTTAAAGTTATCTTTATGTATTCTTAACTAAAGCTTACTTAGCAAAGAAAGTAGGGAACAATAATGATACATCTCAAAATTAAAAAAATACAGGCTTTAAAACAGACAATCAAGAGATTAACTAATTATCAACTGTCAATTAACCCAAAAACTGATTAAGAAATTCCCCAAAAAAAGATATTTATAACATTAAAGAAAAAAAACTATTATAAAAAGGCCAGACAGATCAAATTTATATTTCCACAATGTAAAACTAAAGCCAGTGCCTGTAAGATTTTAAAATAACTAAAATAAAGTGTTATAGTTGCCTTCGTCTGAGAAAAAAAAACAAACTGTATTGAGAATAATAGCCCTTATTTCAGAATACTTTCCCAACATTCAAAAATTATGCAATAAAACGTAGGAATATTAGAGTAATCAAAAAGTAATATAAGTAAAAACCAATCAATATGAGTGCTTAACAGATAAAAAAAAAAGAAATTAATAAAACTTACTTAGGTTACATGTGGCCTCAAAGTGGGCGGCTTGAATAAAATCTAATAATCCTGATTTTCAGAGACCATCTTTGCAAATTTCACCATTAATTATTAAAAATATTCACACAACAACAAAACTGGACCCTTTTGCAAAAATTATTGATGGTTTAAATTAAAAATCCCATACGGATGACCACGATATTCACAGTAAAAATATTAAACCAATGTTGTTTCACCAGCGGCCGCCATGCAAAATGGCCCAGGCTGGCTGCAGCGTGGAAAAAAAAAAATCGGACCACCACTCGTAAGCGCATCCAAGATAGATTAGCTCGAATATTTAAAAAATAATAATTTAATGCTGTAGACCATTTACCCATTTTCCAGCGCATTCACCATAACATAGCATCGACAAAATTAAACCGTTACAAATCTATAAGAAATACAAAAAAATTCATATAACAAAAAAGCGAACTTTGTAATTTGTCTTTATAAAGAGTTGTATAAAATTTTTAATAAGATAAATAATAAAGGAGATATAAACGTAAATAAAATTTTGACAAAAAAATATTAGTCCAAAATAGGTTTTTTTTTTAATAATGTCATTTTTGTTTTTTTTTATTATAAAATTTATATTAGTTACTTAAATCCTAAGTCTTCAAAATTTGCAAAAAAAAAACCTTATATAAAAGAAAATTTATTTTCAAATTTTTCTAGAATATACCTTGAAAAATCCTGAAAATTTGTTTTTTTGACTATAACTCGAAAAATATTGCATTAAGACAAAAATGTTTTAAAACATAAATTAAAGGTTTTGTTAAAATATATAGTTTAATTCATATAAAGTTTAGCGTATCTTTTATAGTTTTTGGGATATTGATGTTTTAAATATAAAAAATCGTTAATATCTGAAATTACTCTTTCTCTCCATTTTTTGCTGTTTGACACCCATTTGTGAATTTAGATTCGTGTTAAGCGGAAAAAAATATTCCAGAAAATTCCAGCCTGACACCCAGCACACACCATATTTTTTTTGTGTGCCTGTGTTATTTATTTCCTATGTCAATAATTTTTTTTTATAAAATGTTATACAAATCTGTAAAGTTTTATTTAAACTACATTTTTCTGGTAGTTGCATTTAATTAAAACTCATTTTCATTACTAGCTCTTTAGAAAGAGCTAGTAATAAAGTAATGTAGAGAAAAAGATGTTGACTACAGGTTTACTTTTACTTTTAAAACACCCTGTAAAACCGGGAAAAACCTTAAAAATTAACTGCTCTTTTAGTTGGCTGCAAAGCGTGACCCCGCTCAAGACAAAGAAGCTCAAGAATGGATTGAAACCATCTTGGGAGCGAAATTCCCACCAGGCCAAGCCTACGAAGATGTTATTAAGGACGGTACTGTTCTCTGCCAATTGATTAACAAACTTGCTCCTGGATCAGTTCCTAAAATCAACACCTCTGGTGGACAATTCAAATTCATGGAAAACATTACCAAGTAAGTAAGGGTTGAAACAAAGCAAGCTCTAAGTTTTTGCAAAAGTAAAAATTTGCTTAAAATGATAGGAGTCTTGCAGTTATATGGCAGCTACCAACAAAGTTGATTTGATGTGAAATTCGGACAGATAGCAGTGGGCAGTAAAATAAATATTAACTTTCTGGAGTCGATGTTAGGGTTGATGGCCCAGAAACATTCTGCTTTGTCAACATAGGTTAGAGAAGAATCCAGGGAATAACGGCTAAGAGACTTGAGTCTCATATTTGGACACAGTCTTGGGCATAGTGGAGTAGTATACAGGGTGACCAAAAATAAGTGTTCACCACTGGTAACTTTTTTATGGGTTAAGATATAAAATTATTTAAACTGAAAAAATAGTAGCGTTTTTTACACCATTTAGAACTAAAAGATGTAAGAAACATTTGACAATCGTGTTTTCGAGTTTAGTAGTAAAATAGCATTTTTTTTTTAAATGAATACTCTGTCTATTGTCTTTACCGTTAAAAAGGATTTACACAGAGCTTTAAAAAAAAGTCATATAACATTTAATCTCTAAAGATGCTAAATTATTTTGCATTTTCATTGTATGTATCTACAGTAGTAAGCTTACAGCTTAGTGATGTAGATATAATGGAAATAAAACAATATTTTTTTGATTTGCATGCCCATATTTCCAAAACCAGAGAAAAAACTATGGAAGATATAGACATATATTATCAAATATATTATTTTTTAAAAGCTCTTTAAACTATCTTTTTTGGGATGATACAATATACAAGCTTGGCCATTTGAGAAAAATATACTTTGTGTCGTACCTTGAATATTTTGGAAAATTATAAAAATCTGATAACATATTTAAAAACTACAAAGCTTACCCTACAAGCTGATATTTGTTTTTATTTTGTACGATAAAAAACAAAAAAGTTTAGGGTAGTGTATATTTATAGGTTGATACCCCGTACATATCAGCTAATTGTTTTAATTTGAATTTCATAACTGTATTAATTTTTGTACCAAAAAAAGGATTAATATAAGGTTTTGTTTAAATTTAAATAAGTAAAAAGTTATATTTACAAAAATATAAATATTGTAATAAAATAAAATTATTTTACCTCCAAATTCACAAACACGACGGTCAAATATTTTTGGCGTTTTTCTATCGTAAAGCCCATATTAATTTTTTTTTATAAGTCAATAAATTTTGCATTGAAAAAGTATTATTTTACCTCCAAACTCACGGTCAATCGTTTTTGGCATTTTTCGATCATAAAAAGCCTAAAAATTTTACTATTTTGCCCATTTAAACAATCTTTGAATATCAACAAAGGTACTAATTGCAGACACTTAATAAGGATAACGCTGTATAAAAAATACTTATTTCTTTAATAAGTATATTTTTACTTCAAATGTATGCCAAAACACCAAAGTAATTTTTTTTACAGCAGATTTATGCAACCAAAACCATCTGTTTGTGTATTGAAAGATAAAGGTGCCCTATTTCTTATTTTATGGATTGCTTCGTTTATGGATCACAGAAGGGCAGCTTAGTTTAATCCATGACTAGTATTATTTAGAATGTCTGAGATCACTACCATAATTTTTTTACCTCTATTTAAGAAATGGAAAATCTTTTACGCGGATTTTTTTTCTTATTTAGATTTAAAAAAATTATGTGATGTACAAAAAGTACCAAATTGAAGCGTCAATTAAGCTAAAATCGTGAATTTTCAGGTTTTTTTGTCCTTGAGTTGTTTAAAAGATACTCAAAAACACATTTTACCTCGTCATTACCACTTTCTTTTTTTGGTTAGCAATATCACTTTCTTAATCAAAAGATTTGAATTTTTGGGTGAGTCAATTTTCTTATTTTAAATATGGTCCTAAATTTTAATTTAATTTTTATGACATCCTTTGCACCCAACGATAAAGAATCTAACAAACCTCCAACATCTTGTAAAATATTTTATTGGCGGCTGACCATACAATATTTTCTCAATGTTCAAGAAGAGTCAGCAGCACAAAAATGGTTTTGGTGCTAACTGCCGCTGTAGATCGAATATTTCACTGCTTATCTTTAAGTGCCTATCTGCATAGTTGGAATTCGGCATACTTTTTAGAAATATAGGAAAGTCAACAGCAATGTCCACGAAAAGCTTTTAATTTCAAACATTGATCTTAAGGAAAACCATTTTTTAAGTCATGTCCTGATAATATTGGCGGTGACCCTTATATAACTAGTATTTTTAGGGCCCCCATGTGTTCTTGGTTACCAAAAGATAACGCTTTTACCTGTGGAACAAAAAACGTCAAAGTTACGCACGCACAATAAATTATCCTTTAGCTTACAAGAATTCAAAGCATGATTTTTTTGTGTTTTTCCAGCTTTTTTCTCCAAATATTTTTGATTTTTGAACGCAAGAGAAAAAATCAAAAGCAAACATTTTATTAGAATCTTTATAGTAAGACCTGTTAAATCATTAAAAACTTCACATAAAAAAATTAACATACGTAGAGGGTTTTTTAACGAGGACTAAGTGTGGGATTCCTTGTATTTAAAAAAAAGTTAAATAGTCATCATATTTATTTTTTCCTAAAATCTAAAAGAATACTTAGAAAGTAATCTGAATTTAAGCAAAACAGATTCGTACGCGCTTTTAATTTTTAACGTTTTAGAAAAAATAATTTCGTATTTACTTTTAATAACAAAAGAATAATTTTAATTCATATAAAAAATTTGCTAGATCTTGGCGGATGATTAACTTTTTGTGTTTTTGCATGTCAGGTTATATCTTTTTTATTTAATTTAATTAAAATTTCTCACATATATGAAATTAATTCTGTTGTTACTTATAATAAGGCGCCTTATAAAGAAAAAGTTACTTTTATGGCTTATTACTTTTTATGTCCCTGTTAAATCCTTGTTGGATCATCCTGTACAAAAATATACTTCTATTGCTTCATTTCAGTTATTGATTTTTTTTCTTAAGTTGTACAGTTTCACTTATAAATATTTTCATGTATTGATGTCATTAAATACCCTTCACACTTATTTTAGTTTGGCAAATTATTTTTAAAATTTTAGAAACATAAGCTAGCAATATATCATTTCATTTACCAAGATTTCTGGAAGCATAACAAAATAAAACATTACAAAATTTCCATGAATTTTCCACATTTCGCAAGCAGGTGATCGAAGCAGATTGTTGGTTTTGTGCTATTTTTCGAATCATACGCCCACTCGACTTTTGTGGAATCCAGGCGCTTTGCTACCTGACATCAAATTAATGAGAAACAAAAATATTGTCGATGGAGTTGTATGTCCAACGGATTGTATTTGGTAACCATTAGTTGTTAAAAAACATGTTTTTTAGATTATTATTTTTTTGACTGAGACAATATTTGGTTAAAAACACAGTAAAAATAAAAAAAATTTTATATTTTTTAGTAATTTATAAATAGTTAAAGTTATAAACTTTCCAGGTCCAGCTTTAAGAAGACGCTATTGTTTTTAAGTTTAAAATGTTCGATTTAAAAGGTATTTTAGAATTAAATAATTCATTCTAATTTTTTTTTAATATTTAAATTTGTGCTTATTAACAGTAATTTTTTTTATATTTTTTAACCCATTTATAATAAATTTAAAAATAATGGACAAAAAAAAAAAAATAAACATTAGTTCCTATACTAACAAATTTTTTTAAATCATTTACGAAAATAATAATCGAATTTCTAAAAAATTTGTATGTAGGTATAGAAACAGTAAGTGAAGAAAAAAATTTTCAAGTCCAAAAGTCTTCTCTAACCTGTATGTAAGGGTGTCCCAAATTCATTTTCATCATTGGGATTGAAAGTTTGGCAATATAATGTGATTAAAATGCCCCCTTTTTAAATTTAAAAATTTTAAATTTAAAATTTTTTAAAAAAAAAAGAATTTTAATTTTTTTTTATTTTTTTAAAAAAAAAATAAAAAATAAATTTAAATTTTTTGTTATTTTTTGCCAAATAAAATTTTTAAGGCCCAAAACCAAATTTTATTTTTGCTTAAATTCCCCTCCTCCTTCTTGTTTTTAAAATTTTTAAAAAAGATGGGAATCAAAATTCCCATTTAGTCCTTTGGTTTTTTTTTAGGTCTAAAGAATAATTATCTCCTATGTGATTTTACAAATTGCTAATATCAACAAGAAATTTTTTTTTGTCGCTTACTAGTGAAGTTTTAAAAAGACATATTGCGGGTTTTTTTTCCAATTTTTAGATTTTTTTGTTTTTAAACAATCAGCTAATAGTTTTCAAAAGGACAACACGAGGGGTTTTTTATAAAAGTTTTAAATATCTTACTTTGGTCAATTAGACTGTAACATTTAAAAATTCTCGATTCAATTAAGAGAAAATCTGTTTTTTTTTATTAATGTCCTTTCTGTAAAAAAAGCAAGCATTTTGCACACCAACCAATTTGGGGGCCCTGCCATTACCTTTATTTTTTTTTTTTTATCTTTGTGACAACTCACGGAAGATTTGCATATACATGTATACATATATACTAGACATATACATATAAATATATACTCCTAAGTACCAGAGTACCGTGAGTGCTGGGTTTTGGATGTTTAACCCATCTTTTTGGACCCAGTTCCGTAACGGGGGCCCAAAAGCACAAAAACATGCAAATATTGCTTTAAAAAACCCCCCGGACAACGCGGTAGTGCCACCACGGACGTTATTTTAAATAACTACTACCTAAATATGTCTACACGGCGGGGGGGGGGTTCAAACCCCGGGGTCCCCCGGCGGGCGAGCCGAGGTCGACCACTACGCTAGGGGCAGAGAATCTATCTATCTATCTACCTATCTATCTATCTATCTTAGTATTCTTATAAAGCCTAAATTGTAAAACCTGCTGCTTTAGAGCAAATTTATTTGTATTGAAACCATCAATTCTTTTAAACCTTTTTTAAAATAATCTGCCTCTTACTTTACTTTAGATACCCCCGATTAGTTCTGATGAAAACTTTGTGGACTGTCTGTCACAAGTTAATTTAAAAAAAAAAAAATTTATTTTCCCAGATGGTTATTTTATGTATAAAAAAAAGTAAATATTAAAAAAACAAGGCCAATCGGCAAAATATCATTTTTTCCTGCAAAATTTTGGATCTGTTGTAAATAATATATTTTTTTGGTTTTTTTTAAAAGACGTATATTAACGTTTCTTTAAAAGTGTTAGAACAGTTATTTTTTAAAAACACTAAAAAATTGGGGTTCCATTGTCCTTTTTTTTTTTATAAAAAACGTTTTATTCCCAACCTTTTCAAGTTATCACTTGAAAAAAAGGGTTTGAGATAAAAACTAACCGAAACGTTTGTATCAATTAACAAATAAAAACATTGGGGAATCCAAGATTTTAGTGTTATTGAAAGACGTATATTAGTTAATATAGATGGTCACACTTCTAGCTTTCACTAAGTGAATGCTGGTTCTTCTTTTTTTCCCCTATCAATTCCCCCTTTTTAATCTTGCTGACAATAGTACCCCTTCACTCTAATATTTAGTTTCTTAGGGGGAAATATTTAGGCCTAAACTAAAAAAAAACGTTTTTTTACAGGACCTTTAATTAGTATTGGATTAGGGCGCCAAAAATCTTGTCAAATTCAATGCCTTAGGAACACTGTCGCAAAAAAAGTCTGCCAATACTTTTTCTTAAATTTTTGAGCTGTCAAAATTTTGCAGAACGGAGAGTCATTTAAGCTTGTGAACTTTACCCTTTAAAAACTTAATTGGCATCATAAACACATTATATTTTATCCATAGCAGCTTCAAAAAAAAATTGGTTTCGTCTTTTGAGCCAGAAGATATTTTTTTTTTTCTGGCCAAATATATACTTCTTACGTATCTTTAATCAGACTTTTTTTTTAATATTATTCCTACCCCCAAAGATGGTCAGTAAAATAAAAAATTTTCATGTCTTGGTAAAACCACTTTGGGAAATTTATGTTCAAATCCTTATATAACATTAAGTTACATTTGTTTTGAGCCTAAATTAAAACTGCGACTAAAACTGATTTTGCTACCTGTTTTTTTTGCTAATGCGCCAACAAAAAAGACCATGTTTTTGGAAACCATGGTATCCCAAAACGTAAAATAAAATCTTCAGAAATAATAAGTAAAACGCTTTTAATTAGTAATTACTTACCTTGAATTTTTTTTAAAAATTGGGCCCCGGCCAGGGCCCGGGGGATAAAAATGAGCCTGCTCGCCCCCATTGACCTCTATGAACTGCAGATTGCCTTAAAAAAAAAATTAATCTACGTTTTTAAAATCGGCAACCCTTTTAAGAAAAAATTAAAAAAAAAAAAAAAAATATATCCTAACTTTTTAATTCAAAATTATTTAAAAATTTTGTTTAAATTTCTATTTCGTTTTTCATTTAATTTTTTCTTGACAACGTGGCCGACTTGCCACCGAAACGTAGATTATGTTGTTAAATTTTTGGGTTTTTTTAAGGGTTTTTTTTGCTGGTGATCTGCCATTCATAGGGTCAATAGGGGTGAACAGGCTAAGTTCGCTATACCCCCGGGCCTGGACCGAAGTGGTTCCATTTTCTAGAGGAATTCAAGGCGAGTAATCCCAACGAGAACATACTTAAACATGAATGCGCCACAAAACTATAAAACATCTTTAAAACCTAAACTGTTAAACTTAACAATAAATTCCTTTTCAGTCATTTTTCTATATGAAAAT
>JAHBCN010008567.1:0-38455 GCA_019359885.1 Listronotus oregonensis | reverse complement strand
TAGTGATTTTTTGGTTCAAAAAAAGATTATATACGATGGTGCATGGGAAATAGAAAATCCGATGTAATTTTAGTGGGGTCAATTATTGGGTTTTTAATTATTTTGGAAAAAAATTCTATTGTTTTTTATTGAAGAGCAAGAAAAACTACGTCCATGGTAAAAACTTTAGTTTTTCAGTTACCCCATTTAATAGTTAGATGCTAATATCTTTCTTTGAAAGTGTGATGTATCTCCAACCGTTTTCAAGGATAACTAAAAACTATTCTTAAAAGCTACGACTTATATACATCCCTTTTCATCGAAGCTTGACCGACTTTTCACGGTTCAGCAACGGCATCCAGATATTCGAATTTCTACAATAGGTTTGCTAAATACATGTTGGTTGTTTACAATAATTGCAGATGATTCTCCGCACAGGATGATGGGCTTCCCATGGGTTTATCGCTCTCCCAGTGTAGCTAATATTTATATGGAATGGTTTGAGGAACATGCAATTAAAACTTCAGTAATTAAACCAAAAGTTTGGCTAAGATATGTTGACGATACTTTTATTGTATGGACAGGTCATGACGAAGAACTTGAAGGTTTCTTAAAACATCTAAATTGCATCCGACCTTGTATTA
This sequence comes from Listronotus oregonensis, assembly GCA_019359885.1. Lineage (NCBI taxonomy): Eukaryota > Metazoa > Arthropoda > Insecta > Coleoptera > Curculionidae > Listronotus > Listronotus oregonensis. The sequence continues at coordinate 37,832 of JAHBCN010008567.1, read as the reverse complement.
AATTCACAATGGAAAGGGGCAAAATCGGCCCTTTACCTTTCCTCGACGTTCTAGTCAAACGAAATAATGGACATTAAAACCTCGGTATACAGAAAACCTACCCACACTGGACAATATTTACACCAAAATTCTAATCACTCTAACGAAACCAAACGGGGGGTTATACGTACTCTATATAATCGTGCAGTGACCTTATGCAACAGTAGGGAATCCCTGCAAGAGGAAATAGGTAACATAACTGGGGATCTTAAGCAGAACGGATACAGTAAGAAACTAGTAGAGGAAACAATAAAAAAATATCAAAATAAGACAAGAAACTCTAACTTAAACAGACTCTACGTGACCAAATATTCATTTACAATTTCACAAATTAAAGGAACTCGGGAAAAAATCCGCAGAATCGCGAATAAGTACAATATTAAACGGCATTTAAATCCCAAACTACTCTAAGAAGTATTCTCACCAAGACGAAACCAGACAATAATGTTTCAAACAATGACTGTATCTACCAAATTCCGTGTGAATGTGGTGAGGTATACAAAAGGGAAACAAAGAGACATCTAAAATAAGAGTTAAAGAACACAAAAACATAGGGAACGAGGTGAAACGTCGAAGTCAGGGATTGCCGAACACGTTTGGTCAAAAAAACCGCATAAATTCAGAAAAAACCGTTCATAAAAAAACCCACTGGAAAAAAAGAAAATTTTAAGGAAGCTGCAATTATTGTAAACAACCAACATGTATTTAGCAAACCAGTGTAGAAACCGAATATCTGGCGGGTTGTGAACCGTGAAAAGTCGGTGTTTGGTGAAAAAGGGATAATTTAGAATCACTTGAAAACGGTTGGAGATAATCACTAATAAAACAAAAAAGACAAGGGAAGTCCAAGATTTTAGTGTTATAGATGCAATATTTTAAAAAAAAACTTTATTATCGACTAATATTTATGAACAAAAAAAAAAATACCAGTTAGTTGTAATAAACATTTCTTTTTTAAATTAAGTTTTTTTATCATTAAAAAAAAATCGTAACTTACTGATATTTTTATTGCTGTTTATAAATATGAGGCGATAATAAAGTAACAATTTTAAAAATATATTAGTATCTAACCACAAACGGTGAACCAAAATCTAAAGTTTTTACCATGGATGTAGATTTGCTTCTGTTCAATAAACTCCAATAAAATTTTTTTCCCACAATAATTAAGGAAGCCAATAATTGATCCCTTTAAAAAACTACAGGGGTTTCCCCTGTATCCCTAAGAAAACACGATTTATTGTTTAAATATTTTTATTTTCAGTATAATTCTCCTGAATTTCCATATACATTAATTTATGAATTTCATTCCTGAAGTAGAATACCGAAAAATGTCAAAATATACTCTATTATATCATCATTCGATGAAAATCATTTGCCCTGCTTAATTTTTTGAGAGGGAAAAAGCCCGAAATCCAGGAAGCTAAATCTGGCGAATAGAGTAGATGTAGCCGAAGCACTAGGTTCACACCACCATTTAGTTTTTTTGTTTTGATTTAGAATTATGGTTGTAGACTCAAGTCCCATCGATAGAAAAAAAAACAACGAAAAAAAACCTTTTTTTATTCTCTCTAAAACTCATCAAATGTTGCGAAAAGTCTTTTGAATCTGTTTTTTTCCCTTTTTTCTTAGTGAGGGGGGAAAACGATAGTCCCGAAATTTTTTTTGAACCCCAAAAAATTTCAGCCAAAATACAGTTTTTGGTTAATTGACGATCTTTCTTCTTTCTTCTTTTTCCCGGGGAGTTTTTGATTCACTACCGGGAGACAGCGTGGTTTTGGGGTTTTTTTGTGCCTAACCCCCCATTATCATTCATACCAACCCCCATTAGCCTGCTCCTTCCACAAGTCTGTAAACCCCCCGGAGACTGGTTGGTTGATATATTCCGGGGGGCCTTTTTTGGGGCTGCCCAAATAACCCCCTTCTTTTGTTCCAATGCTTCACATTCGCAAAAGGATATGGAAGGCTGTTTTTCCCCCCTCGTCGCACTTTTTTGTAACTTGGGTCCCAAATGTATGAGCCTATCTTGTGTCCTCTTAGGTTATCGTTTTCCTGTTAGAACCCCCACAAGAGAGTTACTCTGTTGCGTTCCCCCCACTTCCAGTTTTTTTTGGCATCCCCATGTCAATTTGAACGTTCCTTTAGGGTTCACTAGTGCTTCTAGTGACGCATGGCTGTTGTTATTATGCAGATCCGCTTTTTTTTAAAACCCTCCTGTTATTTTCTTTTGCAATGCAGTAAAGCATATCGACGATCTTTAAAAAACCAAACCCTGTAATTTGGCTGCGATTTCTGGTGTTGAGGCATTTTTTTTTTTCCATGGATTTTTTAAGAATTGAAAAGCCAAAATTTTAATTTAGCAACCCATCTTTCTACTATTCTAATATAAAATAAAGAGATCCTAAACACTTTTTTTAAAGTCGTCCCTAAATTTATTTGGTGGTACACCTTCTAAAAAAAAAATTTTTAAAAAAAATAAAAGAAAATTTATTAATTATAACATTCTTTTTTTTTACTAAATTTTTTTATTTTTTAAGGGGGGTAAACTAAATTGCAAAGAACCTATAAAAAAAAAGCAGTAAACTTGCATCTAAATTATTCTATAAAAAAAAAAAAATTTGTTTTTCTATTTTAAAATCTGTTTATTTTGCTTTAATTAAATGATTTTTTTAAAATATGGGGATTTGTTTTTTTGGAAATTCTTTTTTTATATCAAAAGAATTTTTACACTTACTTTATTTATGTTTTAGTAACACCATCTTTATTTTCAAAATCCATGTTCTACTTTAATAAAAAAAAATTTTAAATTTTGATTTAAAAAAAAATTTAATCATTTACCTGCTGGGAAAAAAATATAAGACTTTTTTTTCATTCAAATTTTCAGTCAAAACCCCCATTGACAGGAAAGGCCTATTATAATTGTATGAATAATTTGAAGATAATTTAAGATAGATTTATTGCATAGTGTCTTTTTTTTTTATAATATTATAAAATTTATTATTATTTTTTTTTTTAAAAATCATATATACTTTGTTTTCCCCCCGGTTTTTACCTTGTCATCAATTTCCTTACCTTTTTTCCCCAAATTAAAAAAAGGCAAAAAAAAACTGAAACAAATTAATGACGTCAAAAGGTTGGGGGGTTTCTTAAAAAAAAAAAGGCTGCCGTTCAGCAGCTGATTTTTTAAAGCTACAATAATAATATCCTAAAATAGGGGTTAAAAAAAAATTTAATTTTTAAATTGTAAAAAAGTTTTTAAAAAAGGGGAAATTTTTACTTTTTTATTTTAAATCCCATTTTCAAATGAAAAAAAGGTTTAAATTTTTGATATTTAAAAAAAAAGGAAATTCCTGTTCTTTTCATTTTAATAATAATTTTTTTTTTTTTTTTTTGGGTTCTTTTTAAATTTAAATTTCAAAAACTTTTTCAAAATTTAAAAAAGGGAAAAAATTAAAAAATAAACCAATTTTGCCGTTTTTTTACCCAAAAAAAAAATGTTTTTTTTGCATATTTTTTTTTTTTAAAGGTTAAAACATTTCTTTAAAAATTTTTGCAAAAAAGTTGATTTTTATTTTGTTTTTTTGGTTAAAAAACCCTTTTTTCAAAAGGGGGGTTTATTTTTTTCTCATGAGAAACAAAAAACAAAATTAGCAAAATAACTTTAAACCCCCAGATTTTTTTAGTTGAGATAAAGAGAACTTGAACGCCATAATTTGGCCAAGAATTTTTTTTTTAGCTTTATTAAGAAATTTTAAATTTATTGGTGCAAACGGATCATATGAATTAAAATTTTTATTAGAAAACCATTTAACTGCTCTAAAAACGATTTAAACGTACTTCATCAATATTGCCTAACTTAATTAAAAATGGAAAGCATTGAATTTATATGAATTAGCTAGACAACCCTTTTTCCTAATAATATTATAAAATAAATTTTGTAAAAAATATTATTTTATGGTCCTTCATCAAAAGATGTATAATCGTATAGGACAATAAAGCAATATTATTATTACTATTTTCAAAGATCCACATGACGTATACTTGGCTCCGACCCCATAGGCCGTCATGCAAAAGGTCCGTATCGAAGACCACCCCTCGCGTCCGCTCGGTCGGGGATCTTCATTTGCCTTAGTAAACGAAGGGACACAACGACAACAGTTTTTGCATTTTCATCACCAGTTTTCGGGTGAATGTTGACATGGGGAAACACTTCAGCTCCCCCAACACATTTTCCTTCATGCCCCCCCAAAACGCCGACAATCAGGACAACCAATCGCACGTTATACCCGGATGAGCCTCTGAAACTTGCCGAAGATCCGATATTTGGCTCGTATCCCCCCGTTCCTCTATATCGATGTTAGTTTTTCGCTGGGGCGGAAAACTTAATTACATACATAAAGTTATTCCTTTATCAAGGAGAACGATATCAGGTTTATTGGCGCGAATTTGATGCGTAGTTGGGAATGCATAATTAATTATGCGGCAGTTGTCATTTTTTACTACAGCCCGATATCGCCAGGAGCAAATGGCAGAATTGTTGTTTCATCGGTGCCATAGTAATGTCTGAGGTAATAATAAAATGCCCGAATGTTACCACTAACAGCATGCACTGAACAAGCTGGCAATAAGTGCATAAGTGTTTCGGGTTGCTGTCGACAAGCTCGACAAGCAGTATCAGGAATATTAGAAAACTGACTTCGGTATAACAATGTTTATCACCCCATCCTGGCAGACTAGTAGGAAACCCTCGGTCTCAGACTTGAGCTCAGCAGATTTTAAAAACTCAAACGTAAGGTTTCGAGATAGATTGAATCTTTCTATGTTTCGGTAAAATACTTCTAAGGGCATCTGCTGTTCTGCTCCTCTAACTGTGTTCTTAGGCTTTAAACTCAAGTCTTATAATGATTGGTCATCGTTCGAATCCATTTCATATCTGAGACCGAATTTCTCCGCTCCTGAATAGAAATGCTTAAACATTAGCTATTTCGTGTGCATTAGCGGATCAGTACTATTGGCAACTTGACAAGCAAGACTCAAAGCCAACCGTTCAAGCAAAACTCCAAGCTTAAGAGACCACTACCTCCCTGGTGGCGTGGGAGGTAAATAGGGGATGTTGATGAGCGCGGATGGATGCTAGGTGAAGATGCATCATTTTTCGTGTGCTGATGTCCAGCTTGTTTAGTTTCTCTCGCGTCCACTTAACCACTTTAAAAGAGTAAAGCAATACAGGAATAGCTAGCATGTTAGTAGCAAAGACCTTATTTATTCCAGATAATTTGGATTTCCAAATTTCGTAAACGTCGCCTGTAATTCCTTCCAAGTTCGGTCTTTACAGCTCTAACTTCTCGTTCCGGTTTTGGTCGATCCTAAATATCGATAATAATTATTAACAAACAATAATTTGCTCAAATTTAAACAAATATACGAATGAGTTGACAGATCAACAAAAAACTGTATTTTAAAAAAGTACTACACGCTGTATATCTTAATGGATAAGGTGGGGTCAAAACTTACAACATTAATTGCTACAAGATAGTCTTAACCTTGTTCAGTGTCTCTACTCATTAAAGATGTATTAAGTTTGACGGAAGACTTAACAAAGGAAATCCTGATAACCCGCAATTTGAAACATGATGGCCTGCGGTGAGACATCAAAAGGTCCACGAGTTAAGGAATTTATTAATAAGAATGCGTTTCATGTTAAAATTATTTTACCTCAAAGAGTCATTACTTAGACTTACTTTTAATATAAATACAAGGCTTTTGGAAATTCCGCAACTTTTCACAATAAACACAAGCAGCGGCAACACTACCATGAGCAAAGTTTGGCAAAGGTAAGTCGCGTTAGCCATGGTTCGTCTTGGAAACCAGTCAATTTTGGGTTGTATCCATGGCTAACTATGGCTTATAAGAACAGATTTTAAATTCAAATAACTTGCAACTCGTTTATCCGAACATAGATAAGTTATATATATTTGAAAAAAGGAAGATTAGCAGAATTTGAATTTTCAATCATATACAGGGTGTTCCATTTAAAATAACGAAGTTGATAGTGATTTGTGAATTTTCCGATCATTATTTGTTTTTCTATCTTACACCATGAAAATCTTCATGAAAAATCCTGCAACTTTCATAAAAACTATTTTTTCTATCTATAAAAATAAAGATTTTAAAGGGTGCGCAATTATACGGGAAAACCCTGTACAATTCGTATTATTGTTGAAGCTCAATCCCTTTTGTATTTCTTTTTGTTGAACTAAAGATGTTGAAGCGGAGTGTTCGTGTATGTTTTGGTTCTCTTGATTGACTGTTACAGATTTTGTAGTTTCCAAGTTACAAGGCCTAAACAACTTTTGGGATACTTCAATTTTTCTTTGTATGGATTCCTCTATATATCCTTCTGCTACAAAGCCATCCTCCGTGTCTTTTCAAAGTGAGTAAATCACCGCCGCTTTCTACCAACATGGTAGCCGAAGAACGCCTTAGCCCATGTCCGGTATATTCTTCGTGATTTTTTAGTTTTAAGTATTTTGCAACAAGTTTTGGAATACCACTGATAGTATGGCACCCAACATGTTGAGCGTAACATCTTTGGTTTCGGTATGCAACAAATAATCTTCTACTCTCCATATTTTTAGGGCGGAGATCTGCGTTTTTACGGTAAAGTTTACAGGGATTGAATTTGCAATTTTCATTGGTAATGGTAAAACTTCTTGACCTGTGAGTTTTTCCATCTCGTAAGAACACGACAAGGAAACGCCCATTATCTTCCACATCGTCTAAACTCAAACGTATTAAATCATCTCTGCGGCATGCTAGTTGATATTGTCTAGCTGAAGCTTCATATAAAAATTTGGTTACTTGTTCTGATGTAAGAACCTTGGATTTCTTTGGTACATATCCTACAGCTTGTCGTTTCAAAAAAGCGATAGTTTTTGGATATTGGTTGTGAGTATTTTCTTTTATTGCCAAACAACTCTTTAACATGGAGAATCGACTCCATAAGGTGGATGAATTTATAAATTTGGCTTTTTCAGAAAAATAAACTAAGAGAATATCGTCACTCACAATTTTGATTCTTTTCTGAGTCCGCCATTGGTAAAAATGTGATTTTCATGTTCATATCTCAACCTGAATTTCACTGGAAATAAATCTGCACTTACTTCTGCCGCTTGATGTAATATAATATCGGGAATATCCGGATTTTCTTCCAAATCTGAATTTATTTTTTGAAATTGGCATAAATTAATAAATAAATCGTTGTTATGAACAGTTTCCATGGATGGATTTTTGTATAAGCGCACGGAAAGAGGGATCGGGAAAAAAAAATTCCTTGCGCTGTTCTGAAAATGTCATATTTACTGTATTTTATACACAGTTGAAAATGTAGTATTTTTAGGTAAGTATAATAAAAAGTGTATATCTTACATTTTCATATAAGTTTGGAGAACATTGTTAAAATGCTTGTGAACCTACAACCTGTAACATGACTTTATTTGTTACTTTTATTTTATTTTCTATAAAACAATTTTATTTTTCCAAAAAGATTTACACGTAAATAAAAAATAACTGGGCTACTCTCATAATTCATTTAATAACACAATACGTTCCATTACATGCTTTATGTTCAGCCGCTCCTGTGAAAAATAATAAAATTTTAAATGACACGTCAGGCTTTCATAAGGTAAACAATGGAGTTATTTTATTTAGGGAATGTATTTTTAATTTTGTATTTAAAAAGTACGTTGTGAACATAAAATTCGCGTTTTAAAATACAAAATCCTAGTTTTAACCGCGGGAATCAATAACACAGGTCCACAACAAAAGTGGTGTGTGCTGGGTGTCGGACTAAGATTTTGGACCCATTTTTTCCACTAACACTAATCTAAATTCAAAATTGGGGGTTAAACAGCAAAAAATCAAAAACAGGCGAAATTCGATTTTTTTAAACTTAAATCGTCAATATCTCAAAAACTATTAAAGATACACGAAATTTTATATTACATAAACTATATATTTTTACAAGGCCTTTAATTTAAGTTATACCGGTGTTGCTCCGCCGAGCGGGACATAGGGAATCCCATGTAAATTTTGAAGTAGTCAAATATTGGCTCCCCTAATTATTTTAGAAAAAAATGCTATTAGGATTTATTGAAGAGCACAATAAGTTCCACCCAAAATTAAAATTTGAGCATTTTTCAACCAACCAGTAAAGAGTAAACTGCTTAAATACTTCTGCAAGGTAGTATCTCATTATGCACCCTGTACTCTAGAAATCAATAATAAAAACACCATATCGATTTATCAGTGACAATTTAGATCAATAATTTATAATGTCATTGCCAAAATTGAACAATTTTATACGGGAATTTCAAAAAGAATCATCGCATTTCATTTTAGTTTACAGCTAATTCCAACACATGCACTCACAGTTACGCAAGACAATAAAACAAATTTGTCTACATTTAGAAATCAATTTATGACGAAAATATCAGAATTTAATCAAATGCTCAAATATTCCTCCATTAACTTCCAGACAATAACCCAAACGATTATAAAACTCATTTCTTACGTTGGCTAGTTGGTACATCGATATTCTGGCACATTCAGCGGAAATAGCATTCCTTAGCTGGTCTAAATTTTCATATTTTTTATTGGTATAAAGCTTAGTTTTTAAATGTCCCCATAGGAAAAAATCGTTTGGGAAAGATCCGGAGCCCCGGGGCCGGGGTATTGGGTTATTAAATGCTTTTCAAGTATTTCACAGCTCTGGTATCGGTCGGACATCCATTTGATCAAATTTTGATTTTCACGAAAGGTTTTCAAACCAAAATTTGTTCCTCTAAGGCCAGTATGATCGCGTTGTTAAATTTGGGATTAAGAAGAAAAAACATTTCATTATATTTAATATTTTAGTAGGAACCCGACAAATTGGAATTTTGTTAAATTTCTAAACCGTTGTTAACTTTAAAATTTGCTTTGACAACGGTTTAGAATGTTTAACAAAATGTCAATTTTCAGGTTGCCTATAAAATCATTGAATAAAAACAATGACGTTTTGAAACATTCTAAACTGCCAAGTCCATTGCTAAATTTAACAACGCGATCATCACTGGCGTAAAAGTTCCGAAAGTACCCGCATTCAAATTTGGTCAAGGAAAAACGGTCCAAGGAATGGGGCCGAAAATTCCCGCCAAAACATTAATTTTTGGATATTGAGTCCGTCTCAACAAACGATTTTGGTTTTCGATCCAGTAATGGCAATTTTGAATGTTGGGTTCTTGTTCAATGTAAAAAGGTCTTCAGAAAAGCAAAAATTTTTAAAAAACCTCGCGGTTTGTCCCTCCATCATCTCAAAGCAAAATTCTGTCGTCGTATTTCTCTCCGTCTTTAATTCTTGTAAGCGTGGTATTTACATCTTTTAAAATTCGAGATATTGTGGTTCTTGTCCGTAAGTCCTCCAGTTGTCTCGAAGTTTCCTTCGGCCTTCTACACAAAGTATCACGTCTTTTTTAAATTTTTTTTCCTCGTTTTTTTACACAATTTTGTTCTTCCTGAAATTTTTTACGTCCGCCATTTTTTCTTTATTCCATTAAAATGTTCAAAAATTTAATTGATTACCTGTCCTTTTTGTAGTTTGGTTCCTTTTTTTATTGATCCGGGTTTTAAAAAATTTTTCGGTTTTTTTAAAACTTTAATACAGGGCAAGAAGATAAAATTTGTAACTTATTTTGATTTATCTTTAGTTTGGGACTAAAGAGCTGAAATTTGTACACTGTGTACAACTTTTTGTGCTCTTTAAAAAACCCTAATAATATTTTCTTCTAAAATAATTAGGGGAGCCAATATTTGACTACTTCAAAATTTACATGGGATTCCCTATGTCCCGCTCGGCGGAGCAACACCCGGTATAATCTTTTTGTCTTAATTTAATATTTTTTAAGTTATAATCAAAAAACATAATTTTCAGTATTTTTTTAAGGTATACCTCTGAAAAAAATATATTTTTTTATTTTTGGCTTTTTTTTCGCCACTTTTAGGTAATTTGGGATATAAAAGAATATGATAAAAGATTAAAAAGGAAAATCACATTAATAAAAACATTTTTTTTCCTATTTTGGATTGAAATTTTTCGCCAAAATTACATTTTGGTTTATATCTCCTTTATTATTTATCTTATTAAAAAATTTTATATTACTTTTTTTATAGACTATTTAATTTTTTTGTTTTTATAAATATTTATATCGGTTATAGTTTATATAGTCGTAGTCCAAATATTCTGTGTTAGCAGGTTTCTGCCGGTAAAAGAACCGTATCGGTTTTTTGGATTTTTCTAGATTTCTTGCTGTTTGACCCCCCAATTTTGACTTCATATTCGTGTTCAGCGAAAAAAAATCTTAGAGACACCCAGCACGTAATAAGGTCAGTGGACCAAATCGAAGAAATATTTTTCTTAGTACACAAGTGTTAACACCAACTTTGTAAATCAGTTTAATCCAGGATTAACTCTTATACCAAAATAAGAATTTACCATATGATCGGTACGTAACCTTATTTTTTCTTTAAATATATATTAATAAATTGTTTATGAAAAAGTTGCAGAAAAATACCAAGAGAACTTTAAAAAACGTAAAAACAATAAAAATATTTCGCAGGTTGACTGGAATTCGCAGTTTTTCTTGAGAAACGCGAACTGTCAAAGATCAAAGCTGTCACTTTGGTACATCAAAAAGGACCGTCGTGTTTAAACCGAAGAATATCATATTTGATCTACCCGAGTTGAAACGGTTCAAATATAAGTAGCAAATTTTAATACCCATAAAAATAATACGCGTGGCGTAATTTAGATCTTGAACTAAAAATTTGGTCCACCCCGTGTAAACAAGGCTAATATAGTCTAAGAGCTGGCTGTCGACTAGTTTAATATAGAGTGTTTGTACTATATCGTGGTAAAAATTCAAGCTACTAGAGTAAATACTTTCAGAGATAAATTTCTGAAATTTTCATTGCAAGCATCGAAAAAAATAGATTAATTTTGCACGAACTATAAGATCTTGTTGCCATTTAAAAGCTTTCTTACGATTTTTTTTGGCGACACTTACGACTGGAAATGGGTAAAAAACACAAAAATGGTGAAAAACACGTTTAAAAACACTTACAACTAAAAATGGTGAAACATTTGAAAAAACGCAAATTTGAACCGGGGGCTCCAAATGCCCCTGCCTTTCCCCGGCTGGCGGTCTACTCCAATTCAATACTACGATTTCCCTTTTTTTAAAAAAGATTGTTTGTTCGAATTAAAAAATAATAGAATAAATTTAATATAAAGTTATTTTAAAAAATTTTATTTATATTAATATCAAAATAATATATATATATATATATATATAATATATATATATATATATATATATATAATATATATTTTAATATTATATATATTACATTTCATTTAAAAACATAAATACTTTAAAAAACCACTTTAAAAATTTAAAAATATTTTTTATATAAATTTTATTAAATATTTTTAAATTATTTTTAAATATATTATTTTAAAAAATAAATATATATTTAAATAAAAAAATTAATTTTTTTTAAAATATAAAAAAAATAAAAAATTATATATATATATTATATATATATATTTATATTTTATAATTTTATATAAATATAAAATAAATTTATATATATTATTTTTATTTATAATATATTAATTAAAATAAATATATAATTTTAAAATATATAAATTTCAGAAAAAAAGACAAAGTTGTTGTCTTGAAATTTATTTTTATCGCCTTGAAAATTAGTAACAAGTATTAATTTTGCAATCTTACCCTATTTCCAGATTTAGCCCTTGCTTTTTGTTCTCAAATCTTAAAAAATTTTGGGGAAAAGATTTTTATCGAACGAAGCAATAATAACTTAACGGATGGTATCCATAAATTTAAAGATCTACGAAACGAGTGTATTGACTTTAGGGAAGGGTTTATTTAATAATAAAATGTATTTCAACCAATAAAATATTTTTTTATTAAACGATAAAACTCACTGAACAACATCAAAAACAATTTTTGGTAATAGGTTTGGACGCTCGCTATTTTGTTGTAATAATTATAATTTACATATTTTTTTTGCTGTAGAATATTAAAACTTTAATTATGTACATTTTTACTTTGGATATATGTATGTCTTTGTATGTCTGTCTGTTTAAAATTAAACATAAGGCTTCCGAATTTGACAAAAAAAATGTTATGAAAACAAGTTTAGTGAATGTAATTAAAAAAATTTATGGTATTGACAAATATTTCTAGAAATTTTATTAAACCTTAAATTTTGAAAAACGTCAGCAAGAATACATATTTAAATGTCTTATTATAAACACCACAAAGAAAACACAATGCAGAAACAACAACACGATATGCAAGATACCAAATAAGAATAAAAGTTATTTAACTTTAGAAAACTAGTCATTAATGTGTTGTTAAATTGTAGAAAAGAATCAATGGAATCGTTCGATTTCTTAACAATGAATTAATACTAATGTTTGTTGAATAATTCCAGCATTTCTGGTTATGTGTGAATGTCATAGAATATATTTAAGAAATTCTAAATCATATTTAACATTGTGTATCACATTAACTATAAATATTTTTTTAAATCAAATTTTAATTCTTCTAAGTAAACAATTACATAATTAAAATTTTATTTTAATACCAAAAAACTTAAATTATCATTATTACAACAAATTAGGCTTATTTTCCACAGAAATAATTCCTACTTACTGTCACCATTTTTATAGCTTTGGCAATAGTGTTTGTTTATACATATAGCAGTGTGTTAACGTATTTCTCTAGAAAATTTAACATTGTTTAGTGTGTCTATAGTAAAAACCATAACACTCTTTGATAAAATACACACTTATCAAGTGGAAAATTATTACCCTATCTATGATAGGTTAATGATTGTACTAATGCACAACGATAAGGTAACAGTCTACGTCTTTGGGGTAATAATAATGTAATAATTGTGCTAATGCACAATGTTCAGGTGACAATCTACCTCCATAGGATGATGATAAAGTAATAAATGCAATTTTCTTTAATTATTGACATTTCAGTGGACGTGACGTTTATAGTCGACATCTTAATTAACTTTCGGACGACCTACGTTTCGGGCAACGACGAAATCGTATCGGATCCTGGCAAAATAGCTGTGCACTACCTGAAAGGATGGTTCCTCATCGATCTGGTGGCTGCGGTACCGTTCGACCTTCTGTTTTTCGGTACCGATACCGACGAGGTAGGTATTTCGAAACTTCTCTAAGTGTATTGCATATGTTTATCGTTAGGATAGGGTTAGCGTTAAGGATATCGTTGTCATGTTAACGTTATTTTTTTGTGGAAGGTCGCTAATAGGAAATATTTTTCTATTGCAACCAACACATCATGAGTTAATTATTGGTAAATATTTTGTTTTTATCGATCATCTTTCAGAATTATTTTCGTCGGCGTGTTTAATTTCATATATTTTTGTTTGTTTTAAATGGAGTTTGGTTTGTTTTGGATCATGTTTTGTTTACATCAGATTTTGTATTATGATTATAAATTGAAAAATGGTGGTTTAAGCTGTTTCGTTATTATGTGTAGGTTGTGTGTTTAAACGCAGTTACTGATCGATTCAATTGAATAGTCCAGTACAGTCCCGTTTTGGCTAGAAATTCTATAGAACACTTCCTAAAATTATAAAAATTTAACAGTAAGTAGTTCATACCCTCTAGTTTAAAGTCTCTTCAATGCCATTGGTTGTTTTTACCGAGGGAGTAAAAAATCACCCCTTCTCTGGGGTGAAAATAGGTTGTTAAAAATTACTATAGAAATCAATAGATCTACTAATTTTAAGTAATTTTTCTTCTATAAACTTTTTTTCTACAGCGAATACTTTTTGAGTTATTTGCGATTGAAATTTCGATTTTTTACCATGTTTTTGAACGGTTTTTCACGAATATCTCAAAAAGTTTGAGCTTTAGACCATAATAAACAAAGTTGTAGCTAATAAAAAACAAAAAGAATGGTTTTGTTTATGGTTGCTCCAAACCTATTATTAACTGAGTAATTGCTTATTAAAAGCCAACTTTTGCTTTTGAAGTAAAAATCGAAACTTTTCATCTCAAATTATAAAAAAAATATGGATTTTTAGATAAAAACTGATAAAAAGTTTTTGATAGTGCTTAAAAAGACCTTTCATTTTTGTTTTTTATGAAAGGTCCTGACTGACGAGTTTTGAGAAAAAAGATGGACCCAGTTTTCGAGAAAAACGTCAAACCCTTCAAAACCACCCCAATTGAAAATATTTGTTAGCCCTTTTACAGTTTACTTTTTATATACCATTAGTAAATTTTGTGAGTTTGAACGACAAACAAGCCTTAATTTTGAAACGATAACAACTTAAAGTCAGAATTTTTTTTGAAATTTCTATAAAAAAGTTCGTTTTTTCAATATAAGTCAAAAAATAAGGCAGATATATAAAAATTACAGGATACCAAAAAGTCTTCTTTTTTTATCACTGAAAATTTTTATTTAAGGTTTTTTTTCGTAAGTGTAAAATTGAGGGAGATATGACTCTCAAAAGTTGTGGCTAGTGTTTGACTAGTACCATTTTCGAACCCTTCAACCCTTGCCCTTTTCCAGAATAAGGATGAAAAAAATATAAATCCTACATAAGTTCATAGGTTTTGTATTTACCTTTAAAATGCTTTCTGGGAAATTTTTCTAGCAATTGAGGAAGTTGTAGTCAAAAACCTTGAATTTTTTTTTTTAAAAATTTTTATTTTTTTTAAAAAACGTGATTTATTAAGAACTAAATTAAATTTTGTTTTTAAATAATAGTTTTAAAATTAATTTTATTTTATTTTAAATATTAAATATCTAAAAAATTAATTTTTTTATATTTAAATTTTTTTTTAAAACAAACATATGAAAAAATCTTTCCCGATTTTAAAAAAAAGGACGTTTTTTTTTAAATTTAAGGGGAAAAATTTTTCTTTTTTTTTAAAATTTTAAAAATTTGAACATTTGTAAGGTTGTTTAACAAAATTTTTTAAAAAATTTTTTTGTTGGTTTTCCAAAAAAATTAAAATTTAATGAAGAAAAAGGTTGAATTAAATTATTTATAATTTATTATAATAAATATTTATATTTATATAAATTTAATTTTTTTATATATTAAAAATATAACAGTTGGAAAAAAACGGAAATAAAGAGGAAAAATTTTTAAAATCCTTAAGTTTTATTTCTTCAGAAATTGTTTGAAAGTCAGGGAAAGGCGGTCTAAAAGTTAAGAAAACAAATAACCTTCTGTAATTTTAAAAATCGTTTTTTTGATAAAAAAATACATGTTTTATAAAATGTTTTTACTTAAACCCTTTTCAAAAATTCTTAAAGGTTAAAATTTAAAATTTGGTTTCCAAAATATTAATTTATCAATTACAATTAAAATTTTGAAATTCTTTTGATTACCCTTATATTCTGAGAAACAGGCGTTTAGCAATTCTTGGTTAATTTTGTGGAAAACTATTTTATTACATCTTTAATATCGGGGTTTTTTTATATTTTTTAATAAAAATAGTTTATTAAGAATATTTTGCCTTCTATTAATTTATATAGAAAAATTTTTTATATAGAAAAATTTTATAAATTCTTGTAATGAATAATTTTAAATAATACTAAAAAATTGAAGTGTTATAGACTCATTTTAACTAAAAATGCAATGAAAATAAAATTAAAATAAACTTAATAGTTCAAAAAGAGTTTTATATTATAAAAAAATGCATCTGGAGAAATTAAATCAGCTTTAAAATTAAAATTTTATCAAAATTAGGACCATGTGATACTTGTTATTTAATAATATCGATAAAATAATCATTATATTTATTTATATAATATATATTATATATATTAATATATTTATATATATATATATATATATATATATATATATATATATATATATATATATATATATATATATATATATATATATATATATATATATATATATATATATATATATATATATATATATATATATATATATATATATATATATATATATATATATATATATATATATATATATATTTTATAGCAGGATATTTTACCCCTAAAATATTATTACTTATTTAAACAAAATCCAAACATTTTAATGCTTTAACGTAATTTTTTATTATTTTTCTCGCTATCGGGGTTGTTTTTCACCCCTAAAAATATATAGTTACTGTCGTTTATACACTTAATTACATCGGGTGACCTTTCCTAAACTCGTTTATATATAATTTTAAATAATTTTATGGTTTAATCTATCGTATAATATTTTTTGCTAAGTTTGCTAGTTTTCACCCTTAAAAATAATAAGCTACCAACGGCGTTGGGAGACTTTTAAGTTTAGGTCGAGCACAACCTAAATCCAAATTTTTATGCAAATCGGAGGTGTTCTGTAATTTTTCCAGGTTTCGCCGTTTTTAACAGCTCTGTACTGGACTATAAAATGCATGTAAAAAAATGTTACCAGGTGAACCAAAATAAAAATTATCCCTAAGTGCGGGAAGTAGTACTTTACCACACACTACTGTCGACTCTAGGCAGGGCAGATTTAACCTTAGTATTTGCATAGTTTTTAACCTTTTATGCCTGAAAAATATATTCTTATTTACTTGAGGTACTTTTTTTACTTCAAGTACATCGTCATACTTCAAGTACTTAGAAAAATACTTCAAGTAACTTACTTGATCAAATTAAGTAAAAATTTAAGTATTTTGATATAAATTAACCAAGTACAAGTACAAGTACTTTATAATAAAAAGTATTTAATGTAAAATACTTCAAGTGTAGAAAAGTACTTGAAGTAAAATTTTACTTCAAGTTTTGACAGCTCTGATGGAGTTTTATCTCTATTATTTATATTATTAATTAAGCAGTAATACAATGCCAAAACGGATAAATACACACAGACCATACAAAACCCAGCTTACCTGGGGCGGTAGTGAGCGATCTCCTGGTCAGTCTCGGAATTTGGTTTGGTATACCGATGGATCCAAGACTGACAATGGAGCCGGCGCAGGAATACATGGTATGACCCCCAGGTTTAATGCTTATGCTTCCCTGGGGAAATATGCCACTATTTTCCAGGCGGAAATATATGCCATTGAACTTTGTCTGCGAGAGAACTTGAGGAGGAGATATAAGGGCAGGAACATTACTATCTTCTCTGATAGTCAAGCGGCCATAAAAGCTTTGGCATCCCAACAAGTCAACTCAAGGTTGGTTTGGAACTGTCTGCAATGCCTCCTAAACCTGGCTAACCACAACAAAGTTACACTTTCCTGGGTGCCAGGACACAGGGAATACAGGGCAATGAAAATGCAGACTCCCTGGCCAGGAGGCTCCGCAGCAATGTTTGTGGGTCCTGAACCTGTTTTTGGATACAAAAGCCTCGGTTCGTGGCTACATGACTCGGTGGATTCAAACACAAACAGTCATACTGGAACCACATTCCAAGGCAAAATCACAGTAAATCAATGTTGGACTCACCATCGAAAGCATTGACAAGTGAATTACTAAAACTAAATAGGAATCAGATTAGAATAGTGACAGGATTAATAACCGGACACTGCACTCTAAGAAAACATATGCACACTATGGGCATCTATAGAGAAGAACCCATTTGCAGACTATGTGACGAAGAGAAAGAGACAGCCATTGACATCATATATGAGTGCCCTGCACTTACATACTGGAGAACAAATCAAAACCTCATGGTGGACACTAACCACCAGGAGGCTGGAAACCAGAAAAGAACAGTAAAAGGGCTACTACACCTGTCTAAGGTGTCAAACCTTTTTAACTGAAACAAATACACAAGAGATACAACAAGCCCTGTAGGCTGCAGTGTCGAGGCGGACAAAACCTCAACTTGTGTATTTATCTTATCAATCAATCAATCAATCAAGCAGTGAATATAGGACTCCGCACGACCATACATCTTTCTGAAAAATCTCCAGCAAAAACATACCTGCCACCTTGTACATACAACAGTTCTTGTTTTTATATCAATAAAACTTAGTGTATAACCTATTGAATTGTGTTATTTATTAAAGAAAGCGCATTGACATTTTATGAGTCTCAATGAATAATAGAACTCTTAAAAGGATTTATTCCATAGAGCAGGAAATGGAGAAAAATATAAGACGTCGTCTCTATTATTTTATAACGAGACATGAGAGATGATGATGCAATTTATTTTTCTGAGGGTAAAATGCTCGCGAATTGGGATGGGTATATACTTTTTGGAAGATGCAGTATGATTCATTTTTACCCCGTATAAAAAGAAATATGCAAAAAAGAAAACTTAAACCACCATTTAATTTATTTACCCTTCTTTGTTTATTTATAGAATCGAAAAACCGAACTAATATAAGTGTTAAGTGTTGCATTTTTGAGAAAAAAAAATGGAATGATTGTTGCAAGACGGTGAATGTTTATTTGATGTTAGTATTTTTTTGTTAGTTAAGTTATTTTTTGTTGAGATGTTTGAGGAAATCTAGAGGTTTCAATACAGAGTGTTCCGTTTTTCACAAAATCAATTTCGTATCGCAACTTGGAGAGAGGCACATGTGAAAAACATTATTGATTTTAAAAAAAATAGCAATTAATTTGCATAAAACCTAATTTTATAATTCTATTTAATTTAAAGGGTATAGTAATTTAAATTTTTAAAAGTTCTATTTATATTTTCTGGTTTGTCTTTCTTTATCTACGAAATTTTTTTATTATTATTTTTTAAAATTAATAAAAGAATGTGTTTCCCATATAGATCTAACTTTATGCCGTTTAAGAGATTTATTTTTGAGGCAACTTTAAGAATCAACAGTTTACGATAAAATAATGATTGGTACTTTTTTTGTAATACTAGTATGGTCAGGAAAAAAATAATTTTGCTATGTGAGAAATGGACACTTTGTAAAAAAAATGTATTTATCATCTTATTTCAGATTTTTATAACCATTTTTAATTTTTTTTTGTTTTGTTTGCTTTTTCATATTTTTTTTATTTTCATTTATTTATTTTTTGCTCTACTTTTTTTTCACTCTAGTGATTTTTTCGTTTCATCATGCGTTTTTCTGCATTCATTAGGTAACATACAGTGACTTTTTGTGAATCGACAATTTTTTTAAATCGATCTTTTTTCAATTCTTTTCTATAGTTGGGCTTGGATAAGGATGAGGTAGAGAGACATAGTTTTGAATCGCTTTCATTTTTTGTTCGTTTTCAGCGGCTTTATGCGAAAATATACTCTAAAATCAATGCCTACAGTTATGAATATTTAAAAATATGTATAATATTACACCTATACAGGATGTCTGTATAGGTCTGTGCCTATCACGTGTTACTTGATTCATTGGAGAGCGGGGGATAATTTTTCACAAATTATAAAAAAACAAAAACTCCTAATATATATATATATATATATATATATATATATATATATATATATATATATATATATATATATATATATATATATATATATATATATATATAATATATATATATATATATATAATATATATATATATATATATATATATATATATATATATATATATAATATATATATATATATATATATATATATATATATATATATATATATATATATATATATATATATATATATATATATATATATATATATATATATATTATATATATATATATACAGGGTCCTGCAGCTCACCTCCCCCTCTTTATGGCTTTATTCACTGTAAAATTTTCATATTTGCAGACGTTACCTTTAACCTACGGTGCATTTCAGAAAAATTTTGGTTATACAGGGTGTCGCAAAAAGTGTGACGTCACGATGGTGCATTTTTTTAAATGGAACACTGTGTATTTTTTTTTTTTTTTATATTTAGGTACCTCTTGTAGTCAAATATCTTTCTCTAAAATTTTGTCAACATCGGTTAGTAATTTTAGAGAAAAAAAAATATATATAAAAACTGTTTTGCACCATTGTATTTAAAAAAGAAAAAAATCCCATAGGGCTTGATTAATAAAAAATTTAAAAAAGAAATTATTAAGTAGGGTTATATCAGTCGCTTATGTCATGTTTGGTTAATTGAACTGTACAGGGTGTCCAAAATTTAGTGTCAAACTCTTCAAATTTGAAAGCACTTTATTTTTTTTATTTTTAAAAACGAACCCCTGAAAATTTTTTGGTGTTAGATGTAAATTTTAAAAAAAAAACATTTTTCAATTATAACCCCATCAATTCCTAACAATTAAAATTATTCGTTGAAAACTTATTTTTGCATGTATTTTAATAGTAATACCATTGAATAAAAATATAGGTGGCTATGAAAAAATTTTTTGAATTAGATTTCCTAATAACGTTAATTATTTAGAAATTGGTTAAGTTAAAAAATAAAAAGTTAGCCGAAAGTTTTAAAATTAAAAATTGGTTTATTTACATTTAAAGGTTTTTAAAATTTAAATTTTTTTCAATTAATAAATAATAATTAAATTTTTTCGAATTTTTATAATATGTCAACTTTAAATTTTGTAAGGTTAAAAAACTCAATTTTCAAAAAAATTTTTTTCATGGGCCCCCTTCATTTTTTTTCAATGTTATTGCTATTAAAATAGATCGAAAAGTTTTCAACAAAAAACAATTTTCAGGAAAATTTTGATAGGTTTTAATTGGGAAAAAAATTTTGTTTTAATTCTAATCTAACGACCTAAAAAATGGGGTTTTTTTAAAATAAGAAAAAAAAATTTTAAAATTTTAAAGAGTTGACATAAAGGACCCCTTTAAAATTCCAACATAAATAAGCGCCCAATAACCTACAAAAATTTTCCCTTGTTAATTTTTTTAATAGCCCTGGGTTTTTTTTTAATTTAAATGGTGCAAACAGATTTTTATTTTATTTTTCTCTGAAATTACTGAACGTGTTACATTAGAGAAAATATTGACAAGAAAACAAATATAAAATACCAGTGTTCCATTTAAAAAATGACCATGACGTCACCTTTTTTAAAAACCCGGGTATTAAACCCAAAATTTAAAAATTTTTCTGAAATTTTGGCTACTGCAGGTTAAAAAGAAAAAAAAGTTAAAAATATGAAAATTTTTTTTTTTTGAATAAAAAATTTTAAATTAATAAAATGAATGAAACTTATATATATATAAAATATATATATATATATATGATATGATATATTTTTAATTTTTTATATATATTTTAAAAATATAAAATATATATATATATATATATATATATATATATATATTTTATATATATATATATATATATATATATATATAAATATTTTAAAAAAAAATTTTTATAAAATTATTATTTTTCGGCAAGTAAAGTCATTTTCCAAAAAAGAAAATGCTTGTAAAAAAATTCGATTTACGAAGAGAAAATTTTAATTTTTTGTACAGTGTTCGCAAAAAATTCAAAAACCTGATTTTTCTCCAGAGTAAACTACCATTATTTCTTGTTTTAAAGCAAAATGTCATACAGGAAAGGTATTTATAATAACACTTTCACTAAAATATCTTATTTTAAAATTTTAAATGCAGTCCTACCACATTTTGGGAAAACAAGGAATATTTTTATTTTTTTCTTTTACCTAAGGAGTAACTTTGAAGTTGTCAAAATAATTAATGTTGACCTTAGAACAAAGGATTTATTTAGTGCAATGTTACGGCACGGGTAAAACCTCTTACAGTTTTGTGATAGAAAAATTCAATCAGATATACCCTAATGTTTACATCTCAAAAATGGGACATAAATTATTAAGAAAATTTCAGCGAACAGGATCAGTTGCCAATTTGAAAAAACCGAAAAAACCCTATGATCAAAATGATGCAGCTACCCTCCTAGTACTACAGTCTGTAGCTGACATTCCTACCCTTTCCTTAAGAAACCGAGCCCAAGAGCTTGACATGGTCAAAAAATCTCAGATTCGAAATATCTTGAAGGCAAACAAAAGTATTCCCATTTAGGACAATTTTTAATGATACTTTCGAAGAAGGAAATGAAGCAAAACGTTTGGGTTTTTGTCTTTGGGTCGGAAACAAAATTGTAAGTGGAAACAGAAATTTTCACAAATTTATCATGTTTTCCGATCAATCAACATTTTCAACAAACGGGAAAATATCTTCTGCGCATGTTAGATACTGAAGCGAAAACAATTCTTGCAAAGAGTTCCTGCATATCACAAAATAGTGAATGTCTGGTGTGCGATTTCATATTATGGTATTAACATGGTAGAAACATTATTTTCTGATAACCTTGAAGAATTGTCTCTCCAATTTAGGAAAAAAAATGTACTTTCAGCAAGATGAATGCCCTGCGCATTTAGCAATTGAAATGGGGGAATGGCTTAATGGTAAATTTTGCCAAAGATGGATTGGTCGGAATGGTCGGGTTCTGTGGCCCCAAGAAGCCCAGATTAAACTATTCTTTGGGGGCGTCTCAAACAATTAGTATAAACCCGTCCAATTGAGAACGACGAACAGCTTCTAAGACAGCGAATCGTTGAAGCTGTTCAATCAATTTCCATTGAAGAAATTCGACGAAGCTTTGACAACATTCGTTCACGGCTAGAGAAATGTGTTGAATATGAAGGGGGAGTGTTTGAATAGCAAATTATTAAATTTTATTATTTGTTGTGATTTCAAGCTTTAGTTATATTATTTTATTATTTTATTTGTAAAATTAAAAATGAGTATTTCCGAAGTTTTTGCAAACCCTGTACAAAAATTGAAATTTTCTCTTCGTAAATCGTATTTTTTTACAAGCAAAATTTTTTATCCATTTGTGCTCTTATAAACCCTATTTGTGGACAATATATATAAAAGGAGACCGTTAACAATATAATAAAACAAACTTAGATTTTAGAGTATATTTTTGCTCCAAGTAATGACTCACACCTTCACATGGTATTTATTCAACATTTTATACATTTTGATCCCGTAAACTGCTTGAGGAATTTTTTATTTGTACTTTTCTGCACGCTGTATCTTGGTATGCTATTAAATTGTACTTTTTATACGTTATATATTTATATTATATTGAATTTTACGTAAGGCTTACATTCTTATAGGGCGGATCGAAATTATTGATTTTGATTCGGCCTGTACGTTTAATTTTTTGCTTTATAGGTATTTTTTACAAAGCTTCAGTTTTATTTTTTGAAAACATCCAGAGAACATTTTTTTTAATTAAAATTTTAAACACATAATATACCAGGTAATTAGCGAAATATATACAGGGTCACTAAACAGTAAGAAATGTATATTCTTTTTTTTTAGGCATAAAATTAATAAAGAATAAAAAGTTGACTTTACTTTTATTATGTTTTTGTTGGGGTTACTCTCCTTGAAATTTTCTAAAAAATGGGACCACTTTGGTCTTGGTCCCAGGGTATAGGAAACTGAGTCTGCTTAACCCTATTGACCCCCATGAACTGGCAGATTAGTCCAGTAACTGAAGTCCTGAAAGTAACCAAAGATGTAAATAAATTGTAGGATTTTTTATTTGTGGCGCAATTTTAGGTCTTGGATCTTTCGAGCGAGAAAAGTTATCCGATTTCCGACCTGGGAACCCCTGAAGATGGCCCCTTTCAAAGTCCCAAAAATGATTTTCCCGAATATCTGCCAAAATATGCGAATTATATTTTTAAAGGCTTCTTTTGGGTTTTTAAAATTTTTGACAAACAAAAATAAAAAATTAAAACTTTCCCTGGAAAATTTAAAACAAAAATGCAGATGGGCAAAAGAATTTTTTATCAAAACGCAAAAAAGATGGTGAAGGAATTTTTGGGGATCATTGGACACTTGCTAAGGTCTTATTATAAAAAAAAAATGTTAAAAATGTTAATAACAAACCATTTTTTCCAAAAAATATCAATAAATTGATGAGATATCTCAAAATATTGTAAAAAAACTTTGACCCTTTTTTTATCTTGGGAAGTCCACAAGGCTGATGCCTAAGTACTAAGGGTGAAGTGGGTGCCCTTCAGTGTGGTGAGAGGGAGTTTGTTCACACGGGACTTAAATTTTTGGAGATTGGGAGGAAAAGGGAAAAAACTTCTGCGGGCAGCGGGTTTCCCCAAAATCTTGACACTCTAGGAAAAAAGGAACAAGAGGAAGTTCGGCCTCTCTAACGGGGTTTAAAAGGATGCAAAAAAGTTGCACTACGTGTTGCTCTGTTGGGAGTTTCCAGAAAAGGGAATAATACTGGCCAATTCCTCTGAGCGGAAGCCCGTGAAAATACCTATAAAAGGCGACAGACCCCCTCAGCTCGACGATGGGCAAAAAGAGGAAGCCTTTCTGTTGAGCGTTGGATTTTAAATTAAGACGAACAGCTTTTTTGAATAGCCCAAGAAGGCCAAGTGTTGTAGGGGACGCCATTCCCCAGCATGAGAACAATATTCCAAAGGGGTCTGATTTGGGTTTTTAATACAGAGTGTACAGACTGGAAGAAGAGAAATATTTTCTGGCTCGAAAGAGGAATCACTTTTAAAAGCTGCCGAAGCTATGGATGAAATGTGTTTGTGCCAGTTGAGGTTATTCTCAAAAGTAACGCCGACTTAAACGACTCTTTTGTTCTGCAGAATTTGGCCGCTCATATTAAGGGATGAGCTTTTGCAGACTTTTCGCGACAGCGGATGACTGTGTTTTTAAGGAATTAAACTGAACACGATTTTTGGAGCCCCAATCAAGATAAGTTTGAGGCCTTGTGAAAGAGATATCTGCATTGACCTGCGCTTGTTTTCAAACTCAGAATTACACGGTGGCTTAAGAAATTGAATACTAGAGTGGAGGGTACTATCGTCAACAAAACTATGAATGGGATTGATTGTGGAAGAGAAAAAGATCGTTAATGTGTAGAAGAAACAGCGTGGGTGCCAGCACTGGAGGGCCCCGGGGCACCCCAGCATTAATTTGGTAGAAGCTGGAGGAATGGCCATCTACACTAACGATATACGTCGATTAGAAAGGAAACTGGAAAGCCAAGAACAAAGCTTAGGTGGAAGACCGTAAGAAGGAAGTTTGTTAAAAGCCCCTCATGCCAGACCTGATCGAAAGCTTTGGATTGTCAAGAGCAACGATCCGGGGTTCACCAAGAAACTCAAGGGACTGTTCCAGTTGTGGGGACAAAGGAAAGAAGATCAGCTGTGGATCTACTGTGACGGAATCCATATTGTCTATCATGTAAGTTTTTATGTTTTTCCAGATCTTTAAGATTTGGGAATTAATGAATTTTTCCATTACCTTGCAAACAACTGAAAGAAGAGATATAGGTCTATAGTTAGAAGGGATACTTTTGGATCCTTTTTTTTTTTCGGTTAAGAGAATTCCGGGAAAAAGGCGGGCAAAAAGGGGAGTTAAGATGGGGGCAAGCTCGGGGGCCCTTTTTTTTAAAACGATTGCTGGTATGCCATCCAGCCCAGACGATTTTTAGTATTAAGAGAAGAAAGAATACGCTTGATCTGTTTGACTTTAAAAATTATATCGGAATTATGAGGAAAATGGGACAACTGTTGGAAGAGGAAGATTAATGGGAGAAATTTTTTAGGGGGGGAAAGCCCTAAAAATTGGGCAGGCAAATTTTTGGCCAAAAATAGTTTCGGGCTTTTCCTTTGGAGGTTAGGGCAAAATTTTTTCCATTTTTCAAGAAAGGTTTTAGGGGTGGAAGAATTTGTTTGGGCAAAAAGGGTTTAGACCCTAATATTCTAGAAAATCAGAATGGAACAAATTCATATGCAATGATTCCGAAAACTTTAAATATTTACAAAAAAGTACATTATTGCCCGAGTAATGGAACAATTCGTCCGCCCTTTTAAATGATCCATGAAGATAGCGGCATTCCCGAGGTAGAGCGGCGGCTGAAATGGAGGGACTTTTTGGGGCCTCGTTTTCTTGGTTTATGGACCATTTTTTATAGATTACAAAGCAAACTTTATTTTATTTAAAAACAAATTCCTCATTCCATATTTTGCAGATATTTAACCCCGAAAACCCATTTTCCAGCCTTGAGGGGGGAAGGTTTTTTTCACCTATTAAAAGTTTATAAACTTTTTTTTGCTTGAAAACATCTTGAAAATTAAATTGCGCCACAAGGAAAAACTGTACAGATTTGTTTACAGCTTTGTCCACTCATTTGTTGGACTAGATCGCCTGAAACAGAAAAAAAAAACAGAAAATTCGGAACACTAATTTACATTTCGTTGGCAAGTCGGCCGCTGTTGAGATAAAAAACAAACTAGAAATTAAAACTAAATTTTTAAGAAATTTTGATTAAAAAATTTAGAAAATTCTAAAAGCTTTTTTAATATGTATGACGTTTTGTCATAAATAACATATTGAATATTGAACTGAATATGTCATTTATAACAAAACGTCATTGTTAATGAAAAAGCTTTAAGAAATGCTTAAACTTTTAAACAAAAATTTGTTAAAAATTTAGTTTTAATTTCTAGTTCGTTTTTTTTTTATCTTGACAACGACTTGCCACCGAAGCGTAGAATATTTCAATGCGAGTAATTTTAGCAAAATCATACTTAAACATGAATTCGCAAAACTACAGTACACTCTTACTTTACTTGTCTTACTTTTTGCCTGACCCTGTAAATTGGGTTCAAGACATAACAATTGACCTTGTATAAATTAAAAACATCTTATTGAAACAAAAACAATTATCTTTTGTACGAATGAATTATTTAAAATAACGGCAGAAAAAACTAGTGTTTGTACCACGAAGGCCTCCTACCCCCCGCGCCCCAAAAAAAAATACATATATGCCACGGAACAACAAAAGAGTAAGTTGGTGCCAGACCAGGACTTTAAGGCGGATAACCTAATAATTTGATTTTTTGGGTGCTTAAATGTTTGGTTATTGGATGAGATGACACCTGACATTATTTTAATAAAAAATAATTACGCTTGTGTCTTCTTCTTATTTTACAAAAAACTGGGGGCAAACAAATGGTTGTCTACTTAAGGCACTGTTGCCACATAATCAGTTTTTCCAAAAACAGGCTACAGTTTGTTTCGAAGCTAAATTTACATCCATAGAGTAGACTGCATTTTAATTTTTTAACTTAAGCGCATAGAACCATGATTTGTTACCTGTTACAATTTTTACATGATCTTTAAAACAACGTCGTTTTATATTCTAGATATTTATTTGCAATAATTGACACAAATGTCATTTTTACATTTTATCAAATTATGTGGGATCCAACTATTATCACGGCTAAACAATCATACAATATTTTTTATGTAGTAGTAGAACTAATGCCTAAAGTTGCCTCAATATTACAGTATATAACGTTATTAGTTTCTGCATAGCATCAATATTTTCTCACAGAATAACTGATTTTGTACGAGCTTTACAAGTTTCGCCGATAAGCAAATGACAACCACAATGAAATTTGTTTTATTAGCGTTTTAGAGATCTAAAGCATGGGGTTCATCGCCAAAAGTAAAAGTGATCACTTTTGTTTTATTGCTCGAGCATATACCTACTAGAGGCAGACTTGCCGCTTGGCCAGGCAAACAAGCGGGAAGAAGAAAGAAAGCGCAAATAATTCTAATGTATTTTCGCGAAGAGAAATAAAACATTCAGTTTGACTTACTCTCTTGCATGTTGTGTAATCAAAGAGATCATCAATGTGTATTTCGAAGGTCATTTTGGCTTTTTAGGGAAAAAAAAATTAAAGAATTTTCGATTTTTTATTGTATTGAAATGCGTCGCGGGTTTGGGGTGGGCCCAAAACATAAATATGTCTCGGCCCGCTTTGTTTTTAAAACCTAATTTTCTTTGTTTATTTGTTTTCGCCAGTACTTTTTTCTTTATTTTGTTGTTATTTTAAATTTATTTTATTATTTCTCACAGGTTCTAAGTAATGCAAATAACGAAAAACACAAACAGGTAATCAACTAAAAAATGTGTTTTAATTCCAGTTTTATTTTTGTTTAGTTTTTTTTTATTTTACCGAAAAACAGTTACAGGACCTTTTGACAATTCGGCTTTATTTTATTTTAACTTTGTGTACTAACACAATAAGAAATAATAACAACGCATGATTTTTTAATGCAGAAAATTCAAGAATTTACTTATTTTTCTCTACAGGGTTGAACAAAAAGTTTGTTTGTTATTATGTTATTTGAGAAGAATGGATGGGAGATTCAACTCACCCCATTCCCGGGCCAAAATTTTATCTTAAATATACGATAAATTTAAATTTTATTTTAATAAATATATTTTTGTTTTAAAGAGTCCATTTGCGCCCGAATGGATCCAATTTGGATTAGGGGATAATTTTTTTAAAAAGGTAAAGTTATCGATAATTTTCAAAAATATATAAAAACCAACACTTAAATCTATGCTTCTGCTGTAATAGTTTTTAAATTTGGGTTTAGTTTTAATATTTCTTCAGTAAAGTCACCCCAAAAATTTGGGTTTTGTTTAGATACTATTTTTCTTAACTCGACTCATATTTCAAAACCTTTCGGGAGGGGGCATAGATTATTTACTTTCCCTAAATGGTGTATAATTTATGCTATTTAAGTGAAAAATAGTTACCGAAAAACGTTATCTCCTGTAGGCTTGCAATCGGAAACAACATCGCATCGATAAACCGAATTTGGAGGAACCTATACTTCAAGTCCAAAATTTCTGTCAATGACGCATCGCTCGCCTTTAGTGTGCCCCGGGTTGTGTGGGGTCAGGGGAATCAATTCCAGTGGCGTGTGCATTTTAGAAAATAAATGATAGAATTTCGTCAAAACATGAAAATATTTTTACAAGCAAAAGTTATTTTCCCACATTTTCATCAACCCTTTAAATTAGTAACAAGCTTATATTATTTTGGTATTATTCGGATTAATGAAAAATGTAATTTTTTGCTTAATTTTGCACACCTCCTATTTTGAGGTCATAGAACACAAATTTAAGTTTTTTGGCGATTTCTCAACGTTTTTCAAAAAAAAATACATTTTTACTTTAATTTTACCTTTTCCGATTTTATTTGCTCATGAAAAAAATAATAAAATTTCAGTCTTAACATAAATTAAAAAAGATGTAAAAACAAAACGTTAGACAATCCATGTTACACCGACTTGCCAATTCACCACCGATCTTCAAATTCAATATTAAATACGATATTTACGCATTGCTTCATCAAAAATAACCACTATATAAGGAACACGAAAGCCCTAAGATCATCAGCTTGTAAATCGAATAACTTTTTCGGTCTTTCGAGTTCATATTTAGGATTTCTATATCGAGGATATTTTTGATCAAACATTGCGAGGCCGAGCAAGCAAGGTTTGCATACCTTATAAAAATGTCATAAAGAAAATATTACAACTTGGCAACAGGTCAACATTTTTAAATTTCAGGACGTAAACGTTTTTACCTGTTTTTATTGAAAATTAAGGTTTTTCCTCTTTTTGAGTTTTTAATATTAAAATGGTATGAGTTTTTTAAATGTTTTCGTGCAACTGACAGAATTTAAGAATATGTCGTAAAATGGAATCAACAACTCAATTATTATTCTTTTAGAAGTTCTATAAGAGGGCAAAAAAAACAGCTTCTGATTATGTTTAACAATCAGAGAAATAAGATGTGCAAAAAATCGCATTTTCAGTATCCGAATAATTACTAATATTGTTTATTTGCCTTTTAAAACTCAGAAAAATATCTCACAGCATCAAAGTGGTTAGTTCTGATTTCGTTCCCGAATACCATGGTAAAACATTTTTAACCATTATTTTCTTTTAACGATAACTAAGTTTTTTGAAGGCGGATAACTATTGAAGGTTGGTTAATATTCATTGTTTACTGAATTAAAGCACTTAACAACACTTAATCTTATATACAATTATATATACACTAAATAAGATAAACTATAATAAAATTGGCACAAAACAATATCTATATAGGTACTACTATTACTAGAAATTTACAATATTTTCAAAATACCCTGTATAGCAATTAAAATTTAAACTCACAAATCGTCATGATAATAATAATAAATAAAATCATCAACAGCACGAAAAACCCTGTCGATACGCTTATTTTCATGTCTGTTCAAGTTGTAAACTAAGGAATGTGTTTGCCACTTTTATTGTCTTCTCGATAACAATGATTTCAATATATTGGCGTGCTATTTTAAGACGATCGCTGGCTGGTAACTTATTTTCGCGAATTATGACAACGTGGCGATGAACTTTTGGCCGGTTCACTGTTATTTGAGCGGAAAGTATATCATGGCTTAAAAAATCATTTACTAGGTGTTAGATTTTTATTCAGCCGCTTCGTCGTTGGGTGGCCGGTATTAAATGAGTCACTGACAGAAATTTTGGACTTTAGGTATAAATAAAATATAATATTTTTAATGCGGCTATACGAAAATTGTGGTATGGGAGTTTTTGATGTCTCCGCCCACCTCTCCCTCCATTTCGTCCAGCAATCTTAAGATTTATATTTTTTCATTTAGACATTTGGACACGGTAACAACACGCGCGGAAGCCAGACTACCCGCTTTTATCCTTTATTTTTAAGCCTGTAAAATTATAAATATTAAAAATACAGTTTCGAGAGGTAGAGCTTTTGGAAAATTTCTCCTCTTCAAGATCTTTAAATTTTCAATATCTTTGATATTTCCGAATATTAAAAAAAATACAACCTACTGTTTAAAACGCGATGATCATCAGGCCCATTTTGGGACTTTTCCAAAAACTTTGTTGTATTAATCGAATTGATTTTACCAGTTATTTCGGAGTCAAAAATTCATCCAAAAGGACATGTACCAACTCATAAGCACGTGAAAATCGCCAAATTTGATAACAATTATCATTTACGATATACACACAAAATTTCTCTACTTTATTTTCTGTTGGCCTCCTAAAACATGTATTTGATTACATTTGTTAATTGAGGACTAAATGCTTTAAAAAACCCAGATAGTCCTAAGTACGACTGTACTGAGGAACAACATCTAGAGCAAACTTTTTGTCCACCCCTGTATTTTAAGAAGTATTGAACTAACGTTTTCGTATCAGAAACGATATATTTAAGACATATCGGTACTAACATTTCTGGAAAGTTTTTTCTGTTACATTTACATTAGATTTTTTGAAATACACCACCTGCAATATACAGGGACACTTAAAAAATATATTTCACAAAACAATACGTAGACTCTGATGCGTTACACCATTTTCAACACAATCGTATTTTTCTCAAAACTTTTTTATCAATCAACAATTTTTTCACGCAGATTTTGTTTCTTACTTACACCACACCATTCATTCGAAAAGAAAAATCAGCTGACAAAACACGAAAAACAACGCTTTGTCTCTTTCTTTTCCAGACTACGACGCTGATCGGTCTGCTGAAAACCGCTCGGCTGCTGCGATTGGTCAGAGTGGCGAGGAAAATCGACAGGTACTCGGAATATGGCGCTGCTGTCCTTCTGCTGCTGATGGCCACGTTTGCGTTAATAGCGCATTGGTTGGCTTGTATTTGGTAAGTCGAGATTTTCTTTGAATACTAAAAATAACCCTCTATTGCTAAGTACCACTTTTGTTAAATATTTATAGCAGCATTTAAGATTCAAATACAACATTTTATTGTACATTGTATTTTAGGCCAAAGTGGATCCAATAAGTGTAAAATAATACCAAATAACAAACAGTTTTCATGTGTTGTATGGACACATTTTCCTACAAAAATAATATTTTTTAGCATTGAGAACCTCTAACTTTTGGTAAGGCGTATTCGATTTTATTTAGAACTGCGCTTAATTTGTGGTTCATTTAAAATACTGCATCACAAATTAAACTAAAATAAGAAAAAATATAATGAAGAAAAAAATACTGGAACGTAGCATTGTCGTCACAGGTGTTTTCTCTTCCTCTTTTTGATTTGATAGCAAATTTTGATTTTTGACATTATAAATGGGGTATTTATAAAAAGGAAGTTTAAAGGTGTAGGGAACCTAATGCTATGGCCCATTCGATCAAAAAATGTCCAGCCCAGTATGAAAATAACTGTCAGAGTTGGCCCGCCGATTCTGCGCAAAAACAAAATTCCACGAAATAATTTAATGTGTTGCCTACTGATAAATCAGTGTGTAGTTATTTTTTATTATTTTTATGGGGCCGTATTAGTTTCGATTGTTTTGCTTTGTGTCATTATATTTTGTGGTTGCGAAGTTTTGGATTGATAAAAACCTTCTTATTTTAGTGATTAGTGTTTATTAAATTGTGACTAAAATTTTTTGTGTTTATTGTTTGTTACTTATAATATCGTAACAAAATGATTAGAGGTTGTATGGTTTGTCTTGCAAATCAAAGGGGGTAACCTACCCGGCATTTTTTACTTTAGGTAAGTATTTCTTATATTTAAATTAGGTGCTTCTTATGGGACGTAACGTTAGGTAACCGAATAAAAAAATAATATATCAATTATGAATTATAGAAAATGAAAATTTCATAGGAAATAGAAGTGTAAAAGTAAGGCAATTAACTGTCTTTTAGATGATTTCCACAATGTTTGTGTATTTCTTTTTAATTATTAAAAAGAAATAAGGTTTACATTTAGGAAATTTATTTCATTTAATAATTTAGTACATTCTTTTAAAGGATAAAATTATTAATTACTGGGCAGACCAGGCAATTTTTAAACGGTCCCTCAATTGAATAAAAGAAATTTTTATTTTAAAAAGGTTCCTTTTGCTTTTTCTGTTTTTTTTAAAAAAGAAATTAGATTTTTGGTTGCTTAACTTACATTATCATTTTTTTAAAATCGAATACTGTAGACATAATATTTAACGGTTACTGTTCAATGGATACCTAGTTACCAAAGGTTACTAAACATTTTTAAACCCACTGTTATTCTGTCTCATGAATGTTTGTTATTAGTGAAAAGTATATGCCTAAAGAAGTTATAAAAATTTACTTTTTTAAAGTACAACCACAATCTTAGGATAAGATTAAACTCATTTTTATATCTTGCTCTTTTTTTATCACAAAATTGGTGAAAAAGTACATGAAACTATCATACAATGTTTGAAATTATTTAAAAAAATTGTTTTTTTTTTTTACTAAAATTTTGGGAAAAATACAAAACTCCCAAAAATATCGACCTTTAAATAGAAGACTGTAAAGTGGCGCCATCTATTCTTTCCATATTAAATCAGATGATATAAAAACCAATATTTCACAATAATTTTAAATATTCTTGGTAGTATCGTTTAATAACCAACAATTTTGTGCAAAATAAAAAAACAGTGAATGCTTGAATTTGACATTTGATGATGTCAACTTTATAGATATCAAAGAATTATGGAATTTCCCGGGTCTGACCTCTAGTCATTGCGCAAACTCCGCGGGGCCAACCCCCCTATTCCCGCTGCCCTGCACACCTGGACAATTTTGTTCTACAGTATTGGGCTTCCATACACCTTTAAACTTCCTTGGTATTTATAAATAAGTCGAATTGTCATCCAAAAATTAGAACGCAAAATACGCTCAATTGCGTAGTTGCCATATTTCAGAAACTACATTAAAATACAGTTTTAAAATTGGGAGGTCTTATTAATGGCGGGAAGCCAACTTATTCCAATAAATATAACCTTACTCTTCTCTTAAAAAAAAGTTGCTTACCTTATCTAAAACATATACATTTGGCAACATTGCACATATTCTTATCAAATTGGAAGTATCCTAAAACCAATATGTAGTAATTTTTACATTTTTTCCCATTGCCATTTACGAAATACGAGATTGTTCGTGTACAGGGTGTTTGAAAAATTCACGGCCAAATTTTAGGAGGTAATTTCTCTATAAATTTTTTTTATTAAGAAATTACCTCCTTAAAGTTTACAGAAATATGGATCCGAAAAAGCATGGTTACTACGATACAGGGTGTTAAACTTTTTTTACAAAATAGGTTTTTTTGTTCGTGTTATTTCTATAAATAGTAAAGTGGCTTTTTAGAGACCAAATTATAGAAAATAATTTTTAAAAAATGTACGCTACTAACTCTTTTTGTAGTGTTTATTATTTTTTTTTTTTTTTGATTAAGGCACTTAAAATACAACTTTTTA
Organism: Listronotus oregonensis; assembly: GCA_019359885.1. NCBI lineage: Eukaryota > Metazoa > Arthropoda > Insecta > Coleoptera > Curculionidae > Listronotus > Listronotus oregonensis. Next base: position 3,603 of record JAHBCN010008567.1, on the reverse strand, counting down.
GTCTCGGAATATTTTTTTTATCTTGCTTGTTTACCAAAAAAATAGAACCAATTCATTGCAAGTCCCTGGACCCCGTAAAAAAACGTTTTTCTGTCTGATCATAACATTATCGGTAAACAATATCACCAAGCAGAGAAATATCTAGATTTAATTTTTCTAGGTATAAAAATAAAATGAAATCTATGTTTATTTATAAGCATATTTATATCTTTTAATTTTTTTTAGTCCAACGCGCGGTTTTTACCTATAAAAATTAATCCTAGATATTTCCCTGCATGGTGATATTGTTTACCGATATTGTTATAATCGTGCAGAGAAACGTTTTTTATTTTTTAAGCGAAAACTGTGCATCGTATTAAAAAAATTAGGTGATCAACTTTGCTTAGAAATGTTTGGATTTTAAAAAGAATTTTTATTTTGAGAGAAATCAGTGGGGTACCATCAATGTCTGCCAAAATAAAAAAATTTTCCGACAACGCCACTGGGGGAAAAAAAAAAAATGTAGAACTTTTAAAAAACCCCCTTTTTTGATACATAGTATTTATGCTAAATTTTTTAAAATATCTAAAGTGGAAATTACACATATTAATAAAAAATTTTATTTATTTTGAAAATTTCACCCCCCCTTGATCCCCCAAAAGTTAAGACGCTTAGGACATACGTTATAAGCTTTTCTTCTTAAAATGGACCCATTAACCGTCATAAATATTTTTTTGAAAAGTAAGGGGGGCCCAAAAAAAAGCCTTGGGTTTTTAAAATTCCCTTTCCGAAATAATAAAAAAGGCCCCCCGGGTTTTAAAATTTTTTAATTTTTTCTTTCGTTTTTTTTTAAAATTTTTTTAAACCCAAAAAGCCCCAGGGGGAAAAATTTTTTACGGGGGTTTTTTTTAGGCAGAAATTTAAAGTCCACGTTTTGTTTTGTTAAGGGGGGGTACGGCCCCCTTACTTTTTTAAAGTGAATTTTTTTTAGGCTTAGAATATTGATCTATTTATTAAAAAAAATTATTAAACCATCTTTTTTAAAAAATGTATCCTTATTTGTCCAAATCCCCTTTCCCCGGGGAAAATAAACGCACTTTAAAGGTTTTTAAAAATTTTTTTTTATGAAAAAAAAATTTTTAAAAAAAATTTTTTTAAATTTTGCATAGTGATAAAACACGCTGATCAAAGATTTCAGGGCAAAAAACCCAAAAACGCCCCCCCCCCAAAATACCCTCAAAAGCCCCCCCAAACCCCCCAAGTGCCCTTTTGGGGGGTGATTTTGGGGTTGGAAAGGGGTTTTTTCCCCCCAAACCCCAAACCGTGTTAAAACTATCACTTTTTGCAAAGTTTGAAAAAAATTTGGGGTAAAATTTATTTTCCAAAAAAATTTAAAAATCCTTTAAAGTCATTCGGGAAATTTCCCCAGGGGGTTAAAGGGTAATTTTTTGATGCAGATAAAATTTTTAGTAACTTATTTTTTTTAAAAAACGGGGCTTTTTTAACCCAAAAAAAAGTTACGACATTTAAAACAAGTTAGGGGGCGGCCGCCCTTTGTAAAACTAAAAAACGTGGACGAAAAATTTTTCGCCTCCCAAACCCCCCGACCCCCAAAATTTTTTTTAAAAATTATTTTTAAAAGGGGAAATTTTTAAAAAAAAATAACGCAAAATTAAAAAAATTTAAAACCCTCTATCTTTTTAAATTTTTTCTTTCGGATGGCAAATTTTGGGAATTTTTTTATTAATTTTTTCCTGAATTTTTTCTCTTTTCCCCCTTTTTTTTTTTAAAACCTTTTTTGAAAATTTTTTTTTAAATTTCTATTTTTTTTAAAAAAAATAATTAAAAATTTTTTTTAGTCCAAGGTAATACTAGAAGTTTTTTTTTTGGGGTTGACAATGCATGTATATAAAAAAATTCATGCTATTAAGAATATATCAAAAGGGTGTCCCAAAAAAAAGAATTTTTTCCCATATTAAATAATGACAAAACTACTTTTTTAAAAAAAAAATACTGTATTTTATCCCATTATAAAGACCAAAATTTACCCCAAAAAAACCATACATGACTTACCCATCTCCCCCCGTTTTTTTTAAAAACAAGCGAATTTTAATTGTTTAAGCATTTAGCTTTATTTATTAAACAACATAAAAAAAATTTTTAAATTTTTATGTAATTATTGTTAAAATTTTTAAAAAAAAAACTTATCCTACCGGGGAAAATTTTAAATTCCTGGTTTATTGGATGGTAAAAAAAAGGGGGAAAAAAAAAAAATTTAAAAAAAAGAAACATGTAAAAACATTTTGTGGGGGAATTATTGGGTATTTGAAAAAGGGGGAAAAAAAAATAAAAGTTTTTTTAAAAAAAAAAAAAGTTTTAATATTATTTATTATAGGAAAAAAAGAAAATTTTTTTTGGGGTCAGAATAGCATGAGATCTTTTATATACATGCACGTCAACCCCCCCAAAAAATTTCAGTATTCAGTTGGTTAGGCACGTAAATATTAAACCTTTTTGACATGGTGATGTTTTTTAAAAAAAAAAGAAAATTTAAATTTTTTTTTCCCCAAAAAAGGTAAGATATAGGTATGGGGAAAATGTTAACAAAAATTATTAGAATTTTTTTAGAACCGAATATGCAATAAAAAAATGGGATGTTCTATTTAAATTTTTAAAGTTTCCATTGGCGGTTAGATCGGCAACCTGCACCCTTTAAAAAATTTTAAAAAAGTAGCTTATCATCTGTTATGACCTTGCCAAATTTCAAAAAGTTTGTTTTTTTTTTTCCCCAAAAAATTTTAAAAGGGGAAACCCAAAGTGACAACGGGAAACACCCTGTTTTTTTATATATATAATATATATATATATATATATATATATATATATATATATATATATATATATATATATATATATATATATATATATATAAAAATCTTTACAAAATCGCGACAGAGTATTTAAAAAAACTACAAAAAGCCCATTTTAAAAAAATTTAAACGTCGATTTGAGACTGTGCATTTTCGAATTTTTATATTTTTTTAAATTTGGGGAAAAACCCCTTTTAAAATAATTTTTCCGTTCATTTTTTTAAAACCCCGTATGTTAAACCATACGCTTTAAAAAAATTGGGGTTCCCACATTTTCAAATTTAGGTGATACTGTATAAAAAAACTTTTATAGAAAAACCCCCAATTTTCTATAAAATTGTACCCTATACTTTTTAAATATATAAAAAAAATTGCCCCTGTAGGTATGCAATCGGCAACGCAGAACGCCCCGTCCTCCACTCAAAAATCGGCTGGCTTGACATCCTGGCTAACGACACGCATCAGCATTACTTGGCGAACGGAACGGGGGGTCCGAGTATCAAAAGTCGATATGTTACAGCGCTGTATTTTACGTTCACATCGTTGACAAGCGTGGGGTTTGGCAACGTCGCACCGAACACCGATGCGGAGAAAATTTTTACCATATGTGTAATGCTAGTCGGATGTAAGTATGAGACTTTATGGAACCACTTCCCAAAAATAACCTGTGCTTGTATCCTCATTTCTCTTCTATTTTAGCTCTGATGTACGCCAGTATATTCGGCAACGTTTCGGCGATAATCCAGCGACATAC